>JAWLRI010000847.1:1008572-1090390 GCA_034781795.1 Crypturellus tataupa | reverse complement strand
GCTGCCGGTGCAAACACGCCCGCTTCCGGGCAGGGCCGGTGGCGCCCTGGCCTCACGGCGCCCCTCCCGCTGCGTCACTCCCGTCGCCCCGCCCCCAAGCCGGAAGGCGGCCAATCGGAAAGAGCCGGGCGGGGAGGCCCCGCCCCTGTGAGGGCAAGGGGCGGAAGAGGCGTCGCTCCCGGAAGCGGGACGCGGCCTAGGCGGGCGCGGGTGGGCTCTGCCCGCGGGCTGCTCCCAGTCCGGGTCCCGGATGGGCCCAGGGTTGGGCTCCCCTCGCGGCCGGTCCGAGCGCAGGGCCCGTCCCAGAGCGGACCTGGTCCGAACGTAGGGCCGGTCCCGGTCTGGCTCCGGTCCGATCCTCGCCTGGGTCCAGCCTGGCTCTGGACTGGTCCCGTTGGGCTCCGGCTGGCCCCGGTGCAGGTCCAGCTGCTCCCGCGACTCCACAGCGCTCCCAGTCTGCCCCAGCCTGGGTCTGGCCTCGCTGCAGGGCCCTGTCCCGGCCGGGCTCAGTCCGGCCATGGAGCTCAGTCTGGGTCCACCCCTGCCCCCAGGGCCAGCTCTGTCCGGCCCCAGTGCTGGTCCCGGCCGACGCGCAGCCCCGCGCCGGCACCGCCTGCGTGTCCCCTGGGCTGCCATAGCCCCTGCGCTGTCCCGCACGCGAGGGACCCGGCCGCGGCCCCAGACTGGCCCCGGCGCCGGAGAGCTGCCGGCTGCCGCGATGGGGGGTGCCTGTGGGGCAGGAACGGGAGGGGAAGCGGATAGTGACCGAAACCACCTCCCCGTGCGATTCTCTCTGTGGCCCGTGGAAACGGAGGAGGGACACGGAGGTCAGCCGTCAGCCGTCCTAGTTGCCCCTTACAGCCACCGTTCCAGTTTTCCTGAGGTCAGGGCAAGGATTCAGCCAGGAAAATGCACCTGAGTGTCTGCCATAGATGTTAAACACGTGTTTCATAGATCCCACCCCAGAACAAAGTGGAAAACAGGTTGCCTTTGCTTTGCCCATGGTTATCCCAAAGATATAAATGCAGCCCAGCTCTGGCTCCCACGCAGCCAGCCAAGGACCTGGAGAAGCCACCCGTGCCCTCCGGAGTGGCCGCATTATGATATATAGGATATGGAGGTATGTAGGATGTGGATGGTATCTCTCCAGGAGGAAGCACAGGTGAGGAAGTGCAGCAGGTACTGGGGTTGCCTCCCACTGACAAGCATCAGGGATAGGAATCCCTATAGAGAAGCACCAGAGACCTGCCCAGATTACCTGTTAGGCACTCGATGGGTCAGTGGAGAGAACATTGTCTCCAAAAAGGCTTTACCCTCCTCGCGTCATCTCCCAGCGCACGTCAGCAAAAACAGCGGGTTTGGCACACGGAGGGTTTGGCACACACGCGCCCCAGGTTTTAGTATCACAGCCCAGCCCTTATATAATGGCAGTTACATAATGGGAATTCCTTATGTAATACGGAATTGGGGTCCAGAAGGGGAGGCAGTAGGGAGATACAGGCCTGTACCTGTCCCACGGGCTGCAGCCCGGCCGCGGCCGGGGAGGCTCCGCAGGGGGCCCCGCGCAGGAGCCGGTGGCAGGGGCAATTGCCAATAACACGACTGCAGACAAGGGCTAACAGAAATGGGGAAATTCTTCTCCATCCTTTGCGCTACCTGGGATAAGGAGTATAAAGGTAACTAGAAAAATATCACCGGTTTGAGAAGCTGCGGCTGCTGTACGGGGGAGGCTGTAACCGCCCTTACAGCTGGGCAGCAAAAGGTTCTGCAAAAGCGGGGGGCACTCGGTGTCCTCCTAGCTGCACACGCGAGGCTGGTGCCAGGCTGCAGGGAGACCCGACCCTGCTGACGCTCTCCCCTCTCATAGAGTTGTGCGGGAAAACTGGTGGTGAAAACAGGGGAGTTGTAGGGAATAATGGGACCCAAAGGGATGGAAAGACAATTCCATCAGTCATCACAGAATCGCAGAACGGTTGAGGTTGGAAGGAGCTGATCTAGAGATCAGCTAGTCCAACCCCTGCTCCAGCAGGGACACACAGAGCTCGGGGTACAGGGTGGCATCCAGGGTGGTGTGGAAGATCCCCAGAGAAGGAGACTGCACAGCCTCTCTGGGCAGCCTGTTCCAGGGCTCTGTCGCCCGCATAGTGAAGAAGTTCTTCCTCACATGGAGATGGAACTGCCTGTGTTTCAACTTACACTCGTTACCCCTCATCCTGTCACTGGCCGCCACTGAGAAGATTTTGGCCCCATCTCCCCATTCTCTCCTGAGGTGCTTGTACATATTGATCAGATCCCCTCTCAGTCTTCTCCAGATTAAACAGGCCCAGCTCGCTTACTCTTTCCTCACACAATAGATGCTCCAGTCCCTTAATCATCTTTGTCTCTCTGCACTGGACCCTCTCTAGAAGCTCCACATCCCTCTTGTCCTGGGGAGCCCAGAACTGCTCCCAGTACTCCAGGTGCGGCCTCACCAGAGCTGAGCAGACGGGCAGGATCCCCTCCTTCGACCTGCTGATGCAGCCAGGATCCCATTGGCCTTCTTGGCCACAAGGGCACATTGCTGCCTCGTGGCCAACCTGTTGTCAGCCAGGTCTCCCAGGTCCCTCTCCATGGAGCTGCTTTGCAGCAAGTTAACCACTAATCTGTATCGGTGCCTGTAAATCAGAGTCACTTTGGAAGGACAGCATGGGAACTGTAAGAGATAAGGCCATTTCATGCGGGCTGGACCCTGCTGCAGATGACACTGAGGCCAGGATCCCACCGGTGAGAAGGGGATGCCCGCGCCATGATCCCGCTGTGACGCCAGGGCATCGAGACGCTGCAGCCTGGCTGCAACCCTGAAGCCCGTGGGGTTTGCAGGGTTGTGCTTGGCCACAGTGAACCTGGGAGCCTGCAGTGCAGGAGTGAGCAGTAAATACTTACAGTTTCCCTCGTGCAGCACCGGGCAGCCCTGTCACGGTGCCCCTTATGGTAGTGAATGTCCAGACGATGCTCTGGGGATGGCGACTGTGATGGGTGCCAAGAGGGGCGGGGGACACTGCCCCAACGCCAGAGCAGGGCTGCCATCCCGCAACACTCCCTGCCTCGTGGGCAGCTCCACGCCGGCCCTTGGGCCAGGAGGCAGGGCTCAGCGCTACTCCGGCACCACGGGGGTCTGTGGCGCTGCCCCATTGAATGCATCAGTGCCGGCCACAAGGGAAGCCCAGGGCTGAGCCCGGTGCCCAGAGCGCAGCCGGGGCTGGGGCCAGCCCTGGGGGAGGCCGGACGCCCCTGGGCTGCCCCGAGCGCTCTGGAGCGTGGGCACAGGGACAGAGAGCCCTTTCAGCCCCGCCGCGGCGGCCGTGACACCAGCACAGCTGCGTCCGGTCCCCCCTCCCCGCGGCCACCGAGCCCTGGGGACGGCGCCAGGACGGAGCTGCGGGAGGTGCCTGGAGGCCGTGGCTATGGGGGCACCGCGCCAGGGCCAGCGGCTCCATGGGTGCGAGCAGCCCCGGGGAGCAGCCCAGGAGGGCTCCGGGCAAGGCGGCCCGCGGGCTCAGGGGTGCGGAGCTGCACGTGACGGCAGCGCAGACCCTGGCGCAAGGGCCAGACACAGCGTGCACCAGCGAGGCTTTATTCGGAAGGTGGATTCATAGACACCAGAGAGGGGCCGGAGGGCGGCAGAGCCGGGCGCGACAGGCAGGGCGGGGGCAGCGGCAGAAGGCACGAGCGGCTGTCGGGGCAGCCCGGGGGGCAGGCGGTGTCCGGGACCAGCCCTGACACGGGGTAGGGGCAGCACAACATGCCCAGCCAAGGGGGAGGCAACCCGGGGGTGACGGGGGCCCCGAGCACAGCACTGGCTGGGACAGCACCGCCCAGGGGAATGGTGACCACTGTGAGCCCTGGTGCCCCGCGCGCACCCAGAGGGACCCCAGTGCTGCCCTCCATCCCAATCCCCCTGCACGGGGCTCCCAATTCCCAGGCTCCAGTGGCTTCCATCACCTGCTCCCCGCGGAAGGCCCCAGAAGAAGCCCACGGGAGTGGGCACCGGCTGAGCTGCAGAGGCCAATCCAGGGCTGGCCCCACATCCTGCCACCTCCTCCTCCCGCTCTCGGGGCGCAGCGGCGTCCTGGCGCGGGGCCGTGGTGTCTCCATCAGCCCCGCGCTCACGGCTGGGACAGCCGTGCCCACACCGCGGCTCCCGTCCCTTCCTGCTCCTCCTCGCAGCCTCCAGCAGCGCCAGGTCCCGAGGGGCAGCCGGACAGTCCCAAGACAAGAGTTTTTCAGGACGATCAGTCTGAGCTTCGAGCTGGCCTGGACGCCAGCCCCCGTGCTGCAGTGGGACATGTCCCGGCCTCACCGCGTGCTTGGGAGCCCGGCACGCGCTCCACATCCAAACAAAGCGCCGCAGGGGCAGGCAGGGCCGGCGAGGCCCACGCACCATATCCCGGGCTCATGGCGAGGCCAGGTCCATCCCTGCTGGAGCCGCCCGGCCAGAGGCCAGGCTGGCGGGCCCAGCCGGTCTCCCTAAGGTGGGATCAGAGCCACAGCTCTCCTGGCAGGGAGAGAGCAGCAGCCTGTGCCCGTCTCCAGCAACACAGACCCAGCCCAAGAGATGGAGCAGAGGCACCAAGTGCCAGGATGGGGGTACAAAAGCTCCCTTCTTCCCAGGTCTCACCGCCCGGGCAGCGCGAACCGCCAGGCTGAAGGGCCTGAGCCACTGCCCAGGCCGCGCGCCCAGCTTGCTGTCTTCCTCCTTGCAGTGCAGATGGGCACGTGGCTGACCAGGCATCGCTGTCCTATGGGGCCGGGCGGCACTGGGGCGGCAGCGGGACAGCGCGCGACAGGAAGAGGCTCAGCCTGCGGCCCCGGCGAGGCGCAGACGTGTTCAGGCCGGGGGGAGGAGGGGCCCGCGCTGGGGAAGCCGAGACCGGAGCCTCCATTTGGGAGCTGCGCCGGCGCCGCGCAGCCGGGAGCGCCGGGGGGGCTGTGCACACCCAGCCCGCTGCAACCGCCGCCTCTTGCCCAGCTGCCCCGGCTCCCCCCAGCCTGGGCGCAGGGCTGGCACCCACCTGAGCACGCGGTGTCTGCGCGGGCTGGGGCTGGGCACCCCATGGGCTTGGGCCCCTCCTAGGGCGTCTCCACTTGGGTCTCTTGGCTGGCAACAGCCTTTGTCCGTCCGTGCATCCGTCCTTCCATCCGCAGGGGAGGAGAGGCGCCCGTGCAGCGCTGGGGGCTTCGGTGCTGTCCTGGCGGGGTACAAGGGAAGCTGTGCTCCAGGGAGGGCCTCTGTCCGTCCGTCTGTCCGTGCAGGAGCCTCTGGAGCGAGCCGGTGCAGTCAGCCAGGAGGGGAAGGGGCAGCAGGGCTGCTAGGTCCAGGAGAGGGGCTGCAGTTTGTCCATGCGTGAAGAGAAGGGCGGCCGAGCACTGCAGGGTCTCAGATGATGTCGCGCTCGTCCCGGCAGCGACGTAAGAGGCAGTAGAGCCCAGAGAAGAGGTACAGGCAGGCAGCGATGCCCCCGCAGACCGAGGCGCTCAGGTAGGCGCCGTAGAGGCAGCGCTGGCTGTAGCCGGGCAGGTTGCAGTAGCTCTTGCGCCCAGCCTTGTCGCCCATGATGCCGGTGGCGGCGGCGTAGAGCCCCACGCCCAGCACCAGGTCGTGCACCAGGTTGGTGAGGAGCCAGCGGGAGCCGAGCCAGGGCACCAGCGCCCAGCGCCCCAGCAGGCTGAGCCCGAAGAGAGCCAGGGTGAGCAGCCAGACGAGGACGGCGGCGAAGAGCGCGAAGTGGGCCGCCCCCTCGTACTTGTGAGCCGCCACGGTGACCCAGAAGGCAGCGCCCAGGAGCAGCTGCCCCAGGCGCAGCAGGCCCAGCGGGCTGCGGAGGAAGGCGCGGTGGATGCTCAGCGAGCCCCGGGCCGCAGGCCCTGGCGGCGGTGGCGCGGCCGGCGGAGCCGTGCGGGCCATGGCGGGGCCCTGGCTGCGCTGCTGCGCTGCGAGAGCGGACCCAAGGCCCAGCTCTGCCCCGGCAGCAAATTCCTCTGCTCGCTGCTGCCAAACATCTGGCTCCTAACGGTCCTCCCCGAGCGGGGCCTCCCTCCTCCCCCGCCCCGCCTCTGCTTCCCGCCGCGCCGCGCCGCTTCCCGCCGCGCCGCAGCGCCCGGGCCCTTCTAGAAGGTTCCGGGGGCAGCGCGGCCCCCTCCCGCCTTTTTCGTTTGTGGGGGGTCGGGGGGCAGGGAAGCGCAAACCTCTGGCGTTTCCCAGCTGGCATGGAAAAAGCGGGTAGCGGGAGTTGATCAGTATTAACATGGCTTACGGAGGCGGCTGGGAGCGGGGAGTGCTAACGCGGCCTCGCTGCTTGCCTGGGTTCGAGGAGGAAGTGGCAGTCGGGGTAGTAAAAAGGCACGATTAAAGCCCATCCGTTTGTGCCCGCGCCCCGCTTCCCGCTGCGGGTGAAGGAATGCGGCTCCCCCTCGAGCGCCGCGTCGGTCCCAGGGCGGCCGGAGGTGTCTCGGCCCCTCTGGGCTCGCGCTGCCTTCCCGAGGCTGCACCGAGGCAGCCGAGCGCCCGGACGGGCCGTTTGCTGCACCAAGAAACTTCCCAAGTCGCAACTCCGAGCAAGCCTGCGCTGTTCCGACCAGCCAGCCTCTTAAATGCTTAAATCCCCGTTTCTGCAGGCTTATTTTCGTTCTTTTGTCATACTAATAATAAATGTTGTTAACGTTATGGCATCTCTGTACTGTCTGGACCGCCACAGTACTTTCTATAAATACCAGGTAGAATGTAATCCTGGTGCCATATGTTTGTGTAACAAACCTTGGACTGACTCGCAGTTTAAAATTAAAACAAACGTAAGCAGTATATGACAACACGGGCCAGCTAAAGCCATCGCCTCCCCCCAGCCCCCTTTCTTTCTTAATGGATTAGTTGGACTTATTGGCTCAAAATGGTTTCCTTTATTCCCCAACTAATTTCTGGAGAGATTTTGTTGTTGTTACTTTTCGGTGCTGCACAAGGCCCTTCCCTGGTGCACCAGGGCCCTTCCCGTTCCACCTTCCTGTGCACCCGCAGCACAAATACGTCCAGGAGCAGAAGGAGCTCATGAGCTTTCGCTTGCTCAAAGCAGGAACAGAGAGCTGGTTAGCTGAGCTGCTGCCTTAATAACTAATTTTTCAGGTTTTGAAACTAACTGTCCAAGTAGCTATGCGTAGGTTAGGGGTGCATGTCGCTTATTTTCACTTATTTTCACAGTTTATTTCATGCCTAGGTATGTTTGCTTGCTGCTGTCCCTTGCCCAGCTCTTCCCTGCACCCTGCCTTTTTTTTTTTCTTTCCAAAGTAGATAAGAACATTATTTATTGCTGAATTTCACTTATCTAGGGCAGCTGTGTTCCATCAGCTCAATACTTCAGTCCTTTATAAAGTTTTTCTGTCCCTTAAACAGGATCTAAATGTGAGTCACGGCGGTTATTTGGTGTTTCCTGGTTGGAATCAGAATCCTGAAAGTTTTGCAGCAGCTGTTCTGTGTTAAACATGACTGCACTGGTGTTAATTCCAGCATTTTGTGCGTTGGAAACTCTGCCAGGAAAGCATGGATAAGAGTTTTATACAAGTCTCTTGCAGAAGGGTGTGTGTGTGTGTGTTAGTATGTGGGGGAAAGCAGGGCCTGTGCAGCTCTGTATCCCTCTCAAAGTCAGTCGTATTCTGAGGCCAATCATGTACCGTATTCTGTTTATATGTCTGCAAAAGTGTATTTCAAAACAATCTGTTTCAATGTTGTGTGCTGCTGTTCAGAAAACTAGGAGTCCTTGAACTGGGACGATAAAGTGTCTGTTTCTTGTGCTGCACAATCGTTAACCTTTAAACTGGTGACTTATGTTGTTGATTCAAGCAAAAGTTCTGTAGCTTTCATTTCAAAATTCAACGAGGCATGTAAAGCTGGACAGACCATTCAGAAATTTCCTGATACTTTGCAATAAATCAATACACTCTGCATAAAAATAAACTTTTTCTTCAAGAGCTTTGAATTAACACGGAACTCTTAAGGTCTCTGCTATCACATATTAATTATGAGATATTCCTGTTAACTATCTGGGGCGCACAATGATTTGGGGGATCGGGAAATCAGGGATTTTACTAGCAATTACCGGCTAGGACTGAGTCTTGCATGCTTGCTTCAGCTGATAATCTTTGAAAGACATTGCAGCAAACACTTACATATATAGAAGTAAGCCTAATGGCTTGAAAAGGGAATAGATTTGGCAGGTCTTAGTGCAATCATTATGGGATATTCACATATATCAGATATCAGATGGACTGTTGTGATTATAGTTTTTTTTTTGGCTTTTCCAGTTTGCCTTCTTCGGGTAGAGCGGCTGTGCAGTAATTCAAGTGCTTTTACTTTCCCTAGGCTCTGGGCTTTGCTGCCTGACAAGGTACTGGAAAATCTAAACCTGTTTTGGCGCACGTCTGAATGGATTGCACAACTCAGAAAGCACTCTCAGCAGTGTGCCACAGAGCACAGGAATGCTGCTTTTCACTCAGGATATCACAGTCAGGCCTAAGCTGATATATTTTTTATGATTTACCCTAAGTTCAAGTGTAGATGCTCGAACTTAGAACACGATCCAGCTTGTGAAAAAGGGCGCATCGCCCTCGGAGGAGTTAGCAGACTGGGGGCTGTTATTTCAGTACATTCCACAGTGCAGAACACTTGCAGCCCAAAAACTGGTGGAATGATTTTTTTTTTCCAGAATACCATTTAAATATCCTGTGCAGCTCTGAAAAAGACATGATTCCCCTCCTGCCACCATTGCCATCCCTTGCCATCTCGTCAGTCTTTCCTGGAGACTGCATTTTTTTTTTTTTTAATTGTGTACATTGGGTGCACCTGAATCACATTTTCAATAGAGGCCCGAGATTTCATTTTTGTTTATGGCCAAGGCACACACAGCTTCGTTTTGCCATTTGGCTCTAACAGCACAGCAGATTTGCTAAGGGACTGGTTCTGTGTTTTATAACGTTGTAGAGTTTGTTTTTTCCCGCGGAGCTGGAGCGCGAGCCTCCTCGACGGAGCTCCCTGCGGGGCTGCTCCGTCACTGACAAGATGGGACCTTTCAGGTTCTGGCGGGTGAGCCTGCAGGAGCTGGCAGCGCTTCGGCTCGGCAAATCCAAGCGACGCTGTGCGCTGCCTCACCTGAAGGTCGCCTTCCCAGCCGGCTGCAGGCAGCGCACTGGGCTGTCCACGCTGGAGCAGCTGGAGCGGAGCTCAGTCTTCCCCTCTGCCAGCCCCGCGGCCGGCTGGTAGTGCAGCATTTCCAGGTGCTCATGTGCTGAAGATGGCAGGAGACAGCGAAGGTGACTTACCCGCGGTGGCACAGCCGTTTGGCTCCGCTAGCTGAGCGCTGCTCCTCCACTCCCAGCGAGGGAATTTGCTGCTTGCCAGCGTTATCTGGTGCTCCTGGTGGAGGCAGCCCGTCCGCTGGCGCAGCACTTGGGCCTTGCTGTGCCCGCTCGCGCCACAGGGCCCGTCCAGGACTGAGCCGTCGCTCGCGGGCACCAAGAGGGCCCGTTGGCCCGCGCCGGCGCCCGCCTGTGCTTGGCGTGCCTTATTAACCAGGCAGCGAGGGGGAATGGAGCTTTTGTGCCGGGCTGCAGCTGGCTCGGCGCTGTGAAGTCTCACAGATTGCAAAAACAGCGCAAGGGAGACGGTGCCCGCGAGCCGCATCCGAGAGCAGAGGCCGGCGTGCGTGGACGGAGGGCCCGCGGGCCGCAGCAACGAGCTCCTAGCTTGGCTTGCCTGTCCTGGGTGGTTTCTGTGCAGTTTGGAGGAACATCGTTTCCTCCAAAGTTCTTTGGGAAAGTCTTGGCTGCCTTTTTCACAACTTTTCTTTCTTTTCTTTTCATCTTTTTTTTTTTCTCTCTCTAATTGTAATAGAAATGGCTCACATGGAGCTTGAGTATTTCTTGGCCCTTTGAAAAGATACTGACATTTCAAATAAGACTGTAATCAAAATAAAGCCTGATGAATGTCGATGTATCCTAAATAGTTATTTTGTCTTGTTTACTGGAAATTAAATAATGGTTGTGTCATAAAGGCCTGCATCTTCAGGGAAGCTGTGAATGCGAAAGGAGACACTTGCTATCAGCAAAGATTTTGTAAATCATTTAAGCATTTCATGGCCTATGAAGAAAGAACATTGATTTACATGTCTAATTCCTTTTACTAATTTTAAGAAATACTGGGAGAGGAGGGTGAAGGAACATGATTCCTCCCATGGAGTCTAGAGGAGCTTGCCTCTAAAGAGAAATGCCTTCCGAAGGTTTAATCGGGCAGATAGAAGTAATTGCATCTCTGCTTTTAAGCAGGTATAATGGGTATGTTAATGGAGGCATTTCGGGGTGAGCTCCCCCTCAAAATTGGCATTCCGGAGGAAAACAGGCAAAATTACCCTAGTCTCTTCTCTGTCGCTGAGATGACATCTGCTGAATAATTTCTACTCTACACATCATTTGAGAAGGAAATATGGTGTAATTTAACCCCCTTTTTTTTGTCCCATGGCTAATAACATAAACAGCAGGGTAGATATGCTGAAATCTAAATACAAGGGTCCTGTACCAATGGATTATTACCTTATCTTTCCTGAATGACGTTCGCTTGAATACCTGGAATCATAATAGCTACTCAAGATAAGAATTGGAGGGAAATTCAATAACAGTAAGAGGTCTGGTAACTTATGAGATCTTGATTAGTGCTCAACTGTGTATAAATGCTGGAGAAGGACTTGCTGCGCTGGATGCAAAGGGAACTGGACTGCAATATGGAAACCATTCTTTGCAGAGGAACTGACTTTTACCATTACTGAGTTTTTTGAGTGTCCACAGACACATGCATGTGCAAACCTTTCTCCCTCTCCCTTTCTCACTCTTCCATGAATAACAGTTTTTGCCTCAATTTTGAGGCTTTGATAGCCTACAGAAGATAGTAGCTCTGGCCTCAGTGCTGATTCCCAGAGCTCCTTCTGGCTGTGGCAGTTCATGGGCAGCTCTGAGTCTCCTAAATATTCTCAAGTCTGAAATTCAAATTTCCTTTCTAAATAAAGACCCTTATCCAGCTACCAATATTGGATGGAGGGCTGCCATTCCCTTGAGCTTGGAGGAGGAGTATGGGAGAAAGGACATCTACATTGAGTCCTGCACTGCTTTGGCTCTGCAGGCATTTAACGGGATATTTTCATGGCTATTTACTCACACCCTTTGCCCCCACCAATGCTTAGTCCTACCTCTGGATAATCTTGTAAAATACCAGACATTTTGTACCTGCAGACCATCGCAGAAAGTCTTAGGTGCTGAACTCCAAGAACACGGATGTGGGGCTCTTCCTGCTCCAGTCAGTCTGCAGGTAAGAGGGGTGACTGTCTCAGGAGGCTTTGAAAGCTCTGCTGGGTCAAGAGAACCTACATACAGATTTCATAGATTACAGAGCAGGCCCTGTTGCAGGATTCTGCTGTCCAAGTCTCATGTTACGTTTTTTTGCTCGGAGTGTGTCTAATGCTAATCATTACTGCATCTTTGACAAACGACTGTTCTGATACCAAAATAAAAGCTTGTTTTTTTTAATATCACTTTGTCTTTTTTCACTTATAAAACCTTGTATTGTGTTATAAACAGTCTCTGTTCCTTTGGACACTCCCTGTGTGTCTCTAAGTACACCTTTTGCGCGTGGGTGGGTGGCTGGGTGGTGGTGGTGGCATTTTCATTATGCACGGCCCCACTTTTCTCCTGCCGCAGGTTCTGCAGAGCTGCACTTGCCCATCGCCCTCCTACCTGCCCGGTCGACGTGTGCACCCCAAAACCCAAGGTGATGGTCAGGCACTTCCAGCTACCCCTGGAGGGAGGCTTAGGGAGCTGATCTGACCCCCTCTCGCCGCCAGGTTGCTAAGACAGCGCAATGGAAACAGCGGGTTTGTGTCCGAGGGAAGGGCGGGATATCTTGGATTATGGGACAGCAGAGCCCTAGGCTGGTCTCTGCCTACCCTGCATCTATACCTGTGAGAGCGCAAATTGTTTCTTTATGTCGGATGCAATCTGGCCTTCGTGAAAAAAGTGGCACAACAGCACAACACAGAATGTGTGCTCTTGTGGTACTAGGGCTCAACAGCGTGTTGTAAATCTTAGAAAAGCAATTGACTGTTAACAAATACTTTTTTTTTTTAAAGGTCAGTTTAACTGAGGAATGCAGAGGTTTGCCAATCCAAATGAACATTACCTCTCAAAAGACAAGAATTTGTTTTCTGTTAGATTAGGGCCCTGATCTGGATGCATCCCATGGCCTTATGGTTTTAGAACAAAATCGTAAGGGAGGGTGAGAGTGTGTGAGTAATGTGCGCCTGGGCCCTCCTCTTCCAGCATTTGTGCAGCTCTATATTGATTTGAACTGCCTGTGAAACCACGTCCTTAGTCATGTTTGTGGGGTTGTGTTTGTTTTATGCACACACAGTTGAAATCCCAGGAATTATCAAATAATGTCCAGGGGACAAGGCGAAGCCTCAGGCAGCACACGGTGTGCAGCTTTCTAGAACAAAACCTGAGCATTTTGCTGAGTTGGGTTGGTTTGCATTCTGGGGGGCGCAGCTCGCGAGTTTCGGGAAATGATGCTGCAGAAGGGTAGGCCTGGGAGCCTGGAAAAGCCGGTTCCTCCGACACTGGTGCTCAGCTCTGGCCTGGTGTCAACACAGTCCTCAAGTCGTGACCTTTCTTGGCAACTCAAAATATTTCCTATTTTGCTTCTTAAAATGCTTTTAAAGCATTCCAGAACATCCAAGTTGCGGCCCAAGTTTCACATCGTGGAAAGCGATACCGAAGCGTGTGTCACTGCATCGTCAGGGGCTCTTGCCGTTGCTCACGTACGGTCTGTAATCGGAGGGCCCTTGCAGAAGGGCAGTGACGGGCAACACAATGTGCTTTTGTTCCCACATTTATTTCCTCACCTGAAACTGAGAGAGTTGAACTCAGAGCTGGGTTAGGATGTGATCTGCAAAGGGCCCTTCTGAGACACTGCAGCCTGCCCGGGCCTTTGCAGGGTAGGTACGGATGTAACGCCCGCGTCGCAGACCAGGAAGGAACAGGATGGCCATTGTCCCCCCTCACACACTCCTGCCGTTTGCCAAAGGGGAGCCCAGGAGCCCGCTTCTGTTTGGCAACAGCTTCCCAGGTACTGGGATCCACGTTTCCTTAAAATCAGTGAGGGAGGAAACACACGGGAGTAAAAAGCAACTTCTCTCAGAGTGATTCTTTAGCCTACCGCATAATATTTTTTCTGGGGAAGCTATTGATAATGTAAAGGAACTTTGCTTGGGGCTTCACTGTTCTAATTGTTTTATTCAGAAATGCTACTTGGCATTGCAGGGATCACTTCTGCAGTCTTTGACATTGGAAACTTAATTCATTAGCTAATATTGTACTATAAATTGCCTAGCGTGTTTGGTAGGCACTGGGTGAGCTCAGCTGTCCGTAATTCTTCCCAATTGAGCCCCTTCACGTTGTGATGAGCTGGTAATCTCCCAAGCACAGGTTGCTGTCCCACTTAGCCCTTGGCACTGAAGGAGGGACCCCTGGTTCCAGGTGTGATGCCCTAATTGCACCAAGCTATTTCCTGGCCTGGAAGCGGATGTTTAAGCAGAGGAATGCTTACTGAAAGAACAAGCAAGAGCACTGGTGACATGCAATTCTTGGGCATTTGGTGATGCAGGGGAGGGGATTTCTTAAGCTTACTTATTTGTTAAATAGTGCTTTAGAAGATGGAATATTTTAACCTCATGTTTCTAGAGCCTGATTAGGAAGAACAAATGCTTCAACAGTGTTTAATTCACAGAGATCAAGTTGATAGTTTTAGTTGGTAAAAGCAAGTGCTAGGGATCTTAGAAGTGCCTTCTTGAAACAACAGGTGATGAACTACTGGATTATAAATAAAAAAGTAGAAGATAGAAGTAAAAAGAAACTGTGAAAATTAGCCTGTTAGGATCACAAAAACATAGTAAAAACAGAACCTAATATTTCCTGATGGTGCTAGTATTATGCAACCAAAGCAGAGCATCTTATAAGTTAGAAACCACAACATGTAATTAACCTTGTTGCCTTAACTACAAGAAAAAAAAAAAAAAGAGAGGAAAAAAAAAAGGGGGGGTGGGGAATGGTAAATACAGTTGTATGCAACTTCCCCTTGTATAAAGTGCAACATGAAAGAAATAATTTACTATAACATTTAATAACCCCAGATCTATTAGTACAGTGAGCTTTTATGATGCAAAAAGCTCATTATTTTATAAATCACACTCTTCTCAGAGACTATAACATTCAAACAAAACTTGGTCTTGTTTAATTTGCTTGTTTCTCAGTGTTCCCAATGAGCCCAATTAGGTCCAGGTGGAAATACTTGCTCTTCAAAGTGTTTTTCAGAGACGTATCTGTTCTGGTGGGCTTCGGATGGAATAAAGGTAAGATTTTCTGCTTCCCACTACTCCTTCACCTGACCTGCAGCTCCTGGCTTTGCACAGAGTTGTATATTTATAAGCCCTGCTTACTGCCATGCTGTGGCTTTTGGCTGTGTGGAAGCCGAGAAATGTGGGAACCTCGTTTTGGCCTGGCCCTGCAAGATCTCCATCTTCCTGCTCTTCAAGGTAACTCTTTCTCCGTGTTCGTGTTCCTGCCTTAGCTCTGCCTCCCTCCATCCCTGAACTATCTACGAAGGGAAAGCTGAAATTGTGGGATTTTTGGAAGCCCTGGGAGGAAAGATTCAATCATCAGAATTGTTAGATTTGATCCGTCAAGTATTTTTCTTTTTTTTTTTTTATATTTGTTTTTATTTTTTTCTTAGCATACGTAAGAACATTTTTTTGTTCGTTTGTTTTTTTTAAGGAATTTTATAACTTCTGAAGAATGGAAATTTTGACTTTTGAACAGTTCTTCATAGTAATTAGGATGGGTGGAGAATTTAGTGGAATGTTAGTATTTGTAAAAATGAGGCCTTCTCTTATCCAGCTGTTAGTGTTTCACAATATCATCAGTACATCTGGCCTCTTGAATTCACATTTGACCTAAGCTGTGGAAGAAGGGAAGTGGCTGAAACTGTACTGCAGTGGCAGATTTGAATTTGCAGGAAAACATTTTACGTCAGCTTTAAGACCTGCGCTTCTGTATCTGTTCTTCATGAGAGTTATGCAGCTGGCATCTGGAGAGGGATAAGAAAAGTAAGAAAGAGGAATCTTCCTCTGATTTCTAAATAGCATGACATCTGCCTAACTATAATTGCTTGTATGAAATGAGAAAGCAAACTTTCAAATCAGGGTAGAGTTTGGAGTTGTGTGGTATGTAAAGCTCCAAGAATAATGTTGGCATTCCATACCATGCACAATAATGCTCAAGATTTTTCTCTTTTATTTTTTCTCCTAAAACTGAATGCATTTGTAATTTGCTGTGCACCTGGATTGGTGGGTACTGCATGGGCTGTGATATTTCTGGAAATCCTTGAAAACTCTGGTTCTTCTGAGACTTCCAACCAAGCTCAGAGGAAGGGCTGGATAAAGATGGAGCTTTTGATTGCTTGTCTGAGGTGACCCTCTGCTTCTTTATGGTATATCTGGTCCTATCTGTTTAAGATTGTGTAGGAGGAGTTTCAAGCAGTAGGATTGATGTCCTTATTCAAGCAGAAAGCAATGTAGAGGACACACCTCATTCCCTTGCTCAGGTACAGTCCATCTCCTGTGGACAGTGCAGCCTCTGGCTTCTTCTCACATTCTGCCACCACGACTACAGTAACTTCCTCAAGCAAACTCCTGCTTGTAGCTTGGGTGGTACCCACTCTAAAGGTCCCTTGTACTGACCGGCTCCCTTCGTTGCCTGTGCCACCATACTGCATTTTGACATGTTGTTTCATCAACTGATTCAGGATTATAGGAATGGTTGTTGGGAGTAGATTAATGACACCTGCAAGTGGATGATCAACAGCTTCAGCAGTCACTTCCAACCCCTCATTAAATATGCTGAACTGCAAAATTAATGTTGCTATAGAAGTAGTTTTCACTGGACCCTTTGAACCACTTAAGCAAGACAACTGCTTTAAATATTTTAGTTGGCCAAGTGGTCAAAGTATATCCATAAAGTAGATGTCTTGTATCTTTATTGTGGACTTTTATTTTCATTGCAAATAATTTTCTGATGGGGCAAAGAAGGTGTGTATTTTTCCTAAATTATTTAATGGGTGTTATTTGACCTAAATGTGTGAAAATGCATCAGCACCTCTGCATTACTACTTTGAATGTACTGACTGAACCTTCCTACACCAGATTTGCTTGCTAAAAAAGAGCGCAGTTGCTGCAGTCTGTAGTAGTATTTGCTTGCACCCCAAAATTTAAAATTCATGAGCTTTTTCAACATGTTATTTGTAGCCTTAACCTTACATTTTGTCTTTTCATATTCCTTCTAGACTGTATGCTCTCCTTGTTGCAAGAACACAAGATTTTAGTAGGAAAACTACTGTCTCTTCCAAGTTGTGCAAAGTTGTTTGTTGATCTTGCAATTGTAGAAATGAAAGTTAGCTGTGTTTTAGTTGGGCTGCTGTGTGGTGTGTGTGGCTGTATATGTTTACACATGCATGCATGTTATATATTTTTAGTTTGCACATTTAAATATAGGTATGTATGTATCTATTTGTATTTAATAGCAACATGACAATCTTGCTGTCCTTTCGGTTTCAACCTGGGTAAACATCTTGTTTGGTTCTTACGTGTAAGACGCCTGTAGAGGTAAAACTTCTCACGTTGGGACATGCGGTTCAGTCAGCGGTGGTAGGCTGTTTCATTACCTCAGCCATTAGATCCATTTCCTGAGAAGTTTAATGTACAAGTTTTTTTTTTTTTTTTTTCTGAATAATGTTTCATTCATGCTGCGTGATGGTCTTTCATCATGTTATGCATGTCGTGGATGGGCCTATGAATGACACTTGCAATTACACCCTTTTTAAAGCCTTTGTCAGGACAGTTAAGTTAATCAGCGCTTGACCATCATGTTTCTCTTGGGCAGAATTTCCAACAGGCATTGATACATGTTTTAAGATGAACTATTTTCATTTGTAAAGAAAAAAGCTTTTCACACTTGAAAAATGCTATAATATGCATTTCCCTTGTATATCCTGGAATTTTATACATAAGCAAGCGTGTATTGATCAGGTGGAAATTGCCAGACCTCTGTTTCTGCCCCAGACCATTTGAACTATTTGTCCAAATGTCATTAAGAGTGGCAGCTTTGCCATTCTTGAAATAATTTATTCCTAAAGATAGTTCAGCTTATGTATGCTATGCCCCAAAATGATTAATTTCCTGATCTCCTAATTACTTAACCTGGGATGCTGGATTTTGTTTGGCACTGTACAGACTTCAAGGAATTGATTTTCTGTCTTGCTATTCCAGCTCTTGTCGTCATGCCCTAAGAGGTTCTGCTGTGACTTTCAGCTTTCCTCCTTCAGTGCTGGAAACTGAAAACAAGTTCTCTAGCAATACAAAGGCTTCCTTGAGAAGAAGCCAGCTTCATATGTCAGTTTTTGTTGTGTCTGTTAATGAGCAGTTTCAGACTGTAGTCCTGGAATATCATTTGGCTTTCTATAGAGTTTTGGAGACAGTGCATGTAACTGATTACCTTTTGGTAAGAATTTAATCTTGTTGTCACCTCAAGTTTTTTTCTGATGTCCACCCAGTTACTATTTAAAAAAAAAAAAAAAAAAAAAAAAAAAAGATAGTCACCAACAAAGCATAATGGCTGCTTTTGCCTTCATGATGTTTGGCCACTAGTGCATGATTCGGATAACTTTAACAGTGGGGGGTTTTGTTTTTGTTTTTCTGTTGGACACTAGGTAGGCTATATCTCTATTTTCCATTGACTACTCTTGAAAGAAATAGAAAGGTTAGGCACTGGCTTAGATCTGGGTGCACTTGCCTTTGGACATGCTGTAGTGGTTGATGCAGTTAATATCCAACTTTTATTGTTCCATTATCTAGATGAGGTGATATTGTAATTCCTCTGGCATGGCAGTTCCTAGATGGGTATGATGGATTTGAATCCAGCATCCACTGTTGGGAGTACATTATTTCTCTGCCACTCAAAAATGCTGTTATTGAGAGTTAGTTTAAGGAGGGATTGCATCATTCCTGCTTCTTCCCTGCATCTTTGCTCAAATAGGACTCAGGGGTTGTCAGTCTCTCTGTCAGACATAGTGGTTGGTGGTTGTAATTTGTGCATGGTTTGACCGTGATTATCTGCTTGTAACAGAAAGACATTCGTCTTTTGCGGAGGATGCTTTTGGTGCCAAAAAAGAATGTTAGAAAGTGACAGACCGTCATTCCTGCCATCTCTTGAGAGCCCTGTTGGTACTGGAGGAGCTATGGAGACCTTACTGTAAGAGGGAGTCTAATTTTTGGCTTGAGCCTACCTGGATCCTGTGTGCCAGTGTGTTCGTGTGGCCTGCATACTTTGTGCTGGGCTGCAGGACATTGTGCCTATTCTGGTGAGCAAAAGGAAAAATGCTACTTCATTTTTTTTGTCTTCCACAGACTTGCCCTTGTCTTGATTTCCTTCGGTGTAGATAGCCCAATACATAGCTACTTTTGCAAAGCACTTTGAAAACGACAGACAAAAGGAACATGGTGGTGTTACAAATCATTCTACGTTACTGAGCCCACCTCTATGTTTTTAGTGTCGTGTCTCCAATAACATCTTACCTGACTACCTTGGCTACTCTTACCTGGAAACCACATTCACAATTGCTATTACAATGGACTGTCCCATAATTCTGAAGAGAAACACGAAACAGAATGTAGCACAACGTTGTATGGTTTCAGGAGGGTAGTCCTCAGCTGTAGATACAACCTGTCCTTAGTGCTAGCAATCCCATGTCAAGGAGGTAGAAAAATCCCTCTGAACAGGCTTGTCACCCAGCATTATTAAATTAGTCTCCATCTCTACCCACTTGCACAGAAAGTAAGTCCAGGTTCCAAAGTCTTGGTAAGGTTCTTGCAAATCTCTCAAGACTGTAAGGCAGACATCAAGCTGTGTCTTACAGCCTTGGGATGCTAACTATTTTGATTTTATCTGGAACAGAAGTGGCTCATTGAGACCTTGGCTTTTATAACCACTCTGTTTAGTAACTGTAGATTGTTTCTTCCCATTGATTTTGTGTCCCACAGACGAAGCCTTCAGAATGTTGATGGTCTGTTAAGATTAATATTTGTCCTCAAAATACATAAAAAAGAATTATGACCTTAGCATAACAAAATAAAATAAATAGGTGAGGGAAGTTATTACTTATTTTTCAACATTTGTGTGCCATGTATGACTTCACAAAATTGATGTTTTTTTGACATAAACTCATCTTTTCTAACACTTCATAACCGTACTGCTTCATTCTTAAAATATTCCTTTTTGTGCAGCAAGTCTAGTGCTCTGTGGACCACCCAGCACAATTGCACTTAAACAGTAAGCTACATTTAGCAACTAGATCATTTTAAGTTTTAGCAAATATTTAGTTTTCCTTGAGTGTGTGCTTTTTTTTTTTTCTCCCCTCTTTTTTTAAATATATGAGATCCTGGAGGATTAAGAAAGGGAGTGGCTGTTACCCTCCTTCCATTTGCTAAACCCATGGGGGATATTTAGCCTGGTCTCATTTGAGCTAGCATTTGTCTGATAGAGCTTAGTCTAATGTCAAGCCGGGTATAGATTGCACCTATGTAAATAGTGGATGTATTTGCCTATGACAAGTGTTTGATTAGTGCATATCCATCACTGGTTGACAGTGCATGTTCTCTGTTTATCCATTGGAAAGCCAGTTTCCTTCCCTCCTTGTTGTTTTTGCACTGAAATTTCTTCCTTTGTCTGAGTCCCTCCAACTTTTCCAAGAATCTCTTAAGCTCCATTTTCAAAATAACATAAATCCCGCTTTAAAGTATGTTATACTGGAGCCATGGCTCTGTCTTTAAGACGCAGAGTTAAGGCACAAGAGGCACCAAAATGCCAGTGAGACGAAAGCCTCCTGCAGGTAGTGCTGTGCTGGAGACCCCGCGGGATCTCCTGGGCCCTCAGGGAAGTGTAGCTGGGAACGGGAGGAATACCACTGTTTCCTGAACCATTTTGGCAACAGTTATCCAGTGTAGGGGTAGAATATCTGCCCTCCCCTAGCAAAGAAAAAGATGTCTGAACCAGCTACACATTGACTCTGCCTACGTCAATTTCATAATATTTTTAGCTAGAGCTGCTTAATTGTTCAGAGATTCCTAATTTGTCACTACATAGGGAACTGTTCGGCTTAGAAGTATCTGTTTAGTAGAGCATGTGTAAACATGAGATGGACCCATACTTAAGGATATTTCATTGTTGGACTATGTCTATGTGAATCATTTTATTTCAGTGTTTGATTTACATGATTCAATGGAGAGTTCTATTGTTCTTCCAAAAATCTACTCCATATTATGCTTAAAGTGGGATAAAAAGCCATAGCAATGTATGCTAAAACCTTCACATTTTCTGCTATTTTTTTGCTGTCTTGACCATGGTTTAGTTGTTTCACTAAACTCAGTTAAGCACTGCTTAGGTTCACATGCCTTCGAGCATAGCTACAGTCAATATCACTTTGCAGCCTGCAAAAAGAACTGCAAAAAGAATGCTCTTGTTGGAGAAAATCCTACTGCCCAAGTGTCCTTCAAGCTTGGGGGCTTAAAGATGATTGTGCCTGGCAACAGCTCTCCTTGCTTGTATGGCCATTTCTAAGGGCAGCCTCGTGAGTTACTGTGGGATCCTTGGTACTTCTCAATAGGGTTTCTTAATTTATTTCTCTCTAGCTGTCAAACTAGTGACATAGAGGGAGAAGTGGCTATCAGTGGGTATCAGGACATTTTAGCAGCAATGAGTCAACCATCTAGTTGCCTTGAACCATCCTACATCTCGGAGGGACGAGGAGATAACGGTGGAGAAAAAGCAGATGAATAACATGCTGAGCCTGTAGTCACTGAAGGACTTTTGGAGGAGTCCTGTGAGAGTCAAAGATGACTCTGGGTTGAGGAAAGGGAAAGTCCATTCTTGGTTGCTGGATACCCACCCCTCTGGCCCTGTATGAAAGGGAGCGAGTAAGGTGCTAGTCTTGGTTTCTGCTGTGCTTTAGGGATTGTAGTGCTGATGGTCCTATAGGACCATTAGAAATGTGACTGCAGCCTGTGTAAGGCAACGTTACTTCAACGCTGAAGCTCATGCTGCTGTGTATCCCCAGCTTTCTGGAGCCTATTCAACACAGGGCGGGTTTGGGTATGAAAAACCAAAGTCAAAGACATTGTAGAGTCAATGGCAGCAAGATAAGAGGCAAGTTGTTTGGCACTGCATCTTGTGCCCTGTCATAGGCTGTGGAGCAGAGTGTTCTATATAGTCTGCTCTAGTGGGTATCTGAGTTTCCACGTGCCTTTCCAGGTAACTATCTGCTCTACCGTAACTACATAAGCTAGGTCACGGCCAACTGAAATACTGCTGCTGTTTAGGCTTCCGAACCGGGCCGTGCTGCATCACCAGGTGAAATGGAGTATGTCTTGGTTATCACAATGGATAAGTTTGAATGTTAATCATAACAATGGCAGCTGCATTGTTTAATCCATTATGGCAATCGCAGTAGCCCCCAGGTAAGACCTTGTGCTTCTGGGAGGTTAGGCATGCCATGGGCATTTCAACCATCTGTGTTTTGGTGTGCTATGCTTCTTCTAGGCAACTTCTTGACCTTGATTCCTGGAATGGTTTCGTAAGTCATGCTGGAAAGAGCAAGAAGCCTCCAAATCCCCTTGGCAAAGAAACCTTCTTAGAGCTTGGATGTCAGAAGCAGAGTGCAGCTAGGTTGTAACTTGTGCTGAAAGCCTTGCATTTGGGAGGGGGGGGAGAGGAAAAAAAAAAGAAACTACTGTTTCGAAAATTCTCTTGGAGTGATGATTGATTAGAGCTCTTCATCAGAGGGAAACTCTAATCCAGGATTCAACAGGTGCCTACAGCAGGAATCTCTTCTGGATTGTGCAGCTAGTCATGAAAAAAATAAGAGAACACAACAGGTTATTCCCATTTGACATGCAGTGTCTGGGAACAACAACCGACAAGTCCCAATTTGTGTCCAGCTGCTTAAAAATTACCACCCAGATTGGTATTATCCTTCTGCCCTCAGGGAACTTGTCTTGTGAAAAGAGTTATTGATGGCTGATTTCAGCATTCCTCAGGGTTGTGCTCATGCTTAAGTGTCTACCCAAAGTTCTGATTCCAAAGTCAGTGATCTCTAAGTCATAAATAAGAAATAGTTTTCATTTTGTTATATTCCCATTGCCTATAACCTCAATTCTTACATAAATCACTTTTTGAAGTTTTCTGTGTGGAAAGTTTGGGAGTTTCTAAGCTATAATTTTTAGTGGAAATGCTTCTACAGTATTTTAAAGATGCTGAAGTTCCAGTTGCTTAATAGTGTAATTGGTATTTCCATGCCCTGAGTAGTCATCCATTTAAACTCGATTAATAATTTGAATTCGGGTGTAATTTAAATCTAAATTTCATACAGCCTTCCGTTAAATTCCACAGAAGAGATCCTTGTTAGTTTAAGAGTTGGTTTTGTGTATTTTTAAGAAGGGCAAAGGCTTTTCAATTGTCACAAAGCTCGTTGCTCATTGTCACTCCTACCTCATTGGTGGCAGGAAATTTATGGGCTGTGTCCAGCCTGACAGCAGTACTACTCTGGTGTTGTCCTCCCTTGTTACGGTCTCCTTACTCAGGATTCCCTAGGGATGGGCAGAGATGAGGCTGGGAGGGTTGTCCTGGCTTTTCTTTCCCAAGACCTTTCTGCTTGGATCCCCATCTCTTGACGGTGCTGCTTGACCGAAGTCTAGATATGCCATGGGGAGCAGTTTCTGCTACCTAAACATAGACAAGTCGTGTCATTTATACACGTTGGGCTTGGGACAGCTAGGCCTAGGAGCGCTGGCTTCCAGCAGTTGCTGCAGAAAGTGTGGATCTCGAGTACATTTCATGCTGTGTATCTCAACCATGTGTATGTGAGCCTTGCACATGTATGAGCAGTGCGGAGCTGTGGACCTGCCTTAGCGATGTGGGTGATGGCTGTAGCAGCCTGGTAGAGGAGAAGGACTCGGGGCCTCAGCGGTATGAGTGTGTGCTGTAAGAAGGGCTGTCAACAGTCCTCTCAGCTTCCCAACTAATTACACTAGCAAATTAATGTAGGTTTCTGTTCCACTACTGCTCTTCCTTCTCTTTTCTAGTCCTTCTCTGACAAAGATGCCTAGGAATTGGTGCCTAGGATTGGTAGGCATGTTCTCAAGCCAGAAAGTCATAGTTATTATTTTCTGTTCTCAAAAATAGATATGTCAAGTTGTTCAATACTCCCACAGCTCCCAGGAGCACAGTTATGTTTTCTATTTCTCTTCTATGCAGGTTGTTTAAATAAGTATCACTGGATCATGAGTCTGAGTATTAATCTCTGTAACCCAGAAAAGAAAATACAGTATTGTCAGCTCTGGGCTTAGAGTTGCCTTGTTATTAATGACCTGTAGCTATTACTGTTTGAAAAGCAACTTGTTTGTATGAAATCATATGAATTTGTGACTTCTTTGTATTAGACGGTGTATAAACAGCAAATGAGAGAGAATGCTGTTTCAATGAGTTCCAATCCAAATAAACAAGCTAGACAAAGCACAGAGGAAACCAAAGCTGTGAAATGCCTTAGCATATGCAAGGCCTCAATCTCTGCTCTTCAACTCTGCTCTTGTCACAGGCTATCTTCTATTTAGATTGCAATCTTGCCAAAAAAGGCATTAGCTTATTGTTGGTTGCTATTTTGTGCTGTGTAACAAACCCTGATGTTTTTGATTATGATCTAGGGATACCACTGTAATTTTTTTAAAGAACTTAGTGGCAGTAGGGGAAATGGATGTTTTCAAAGCCTACGAGAAAGACAGAAACCTGTGATCCTTGTGATGTTAATTACTACCCCTCACTGCCTCGCTTGCTCTACATACGCAAACACATCCTGTTGCCTCAAACTGTTCTTCAGTGGGGAGTGGGAGGTGGAAGTGGGATGGCAATTGCAAATGCCATTCATACTGTAATATAATTCAAGGCTTTTGTAAACAAATGTTAATTCTTCAGTTTGAGCTTTTTTTTTTTTTTTTTTTTTTTAAATAAAATTATGGAGTTGTTTTCCTATTCTTCCTTCTTTTTAAGGAATGTGTATGAAAATCACTGGCCTTTATGTATGGTATATTCTAGTAGTTGATTAAAGAATTTTTACAGGAACAATTGACCCTACTGTTTAAAAAAATATACACATATATATTTTTTTGCAAGATACAAAAAAAAAAAAAAATGGGTATGTGAGTCTTTGCTGGATTTTTTTTTTTCCACATAGTGTAAAAAAAAAAAAAAAAACTAACCTTATTATTTTCACCACTGCAGTTGCTTCTGAAGTAAGGTATAAAGTATACTTTTCAATGTATAGATGACTTGCTTGCACAAGTGGAATCTCTGATTTAAAAACCCAGGTAAGCTGCTTTTGCCAGTGTTTGAAAAATAAGAAATTTTGTAGGATTGCCCTGTGTTAACCTTGGCTGAGAGGTGTTCAGATGGTCCCTGCTCTTTGGCCATGCTGGAGTGCCATGTATCATCAGTGAATGGGAGGAGCACACGCAGTGATGCTGGATGTCCACGTGCTAGTGGGATAAGGTGAAGCAGCCTGGAGCTTGGATGTGCTCCCGGGTAGAAGCTGGGGAAGTAGCTCTGGGCCTGAGTGCTCCATGCTCCCTGCAGCGCTCCCGGGAAGGGGAAGTGCAGGCAAGGGGAAACTGCGGGAGCAGGCAGGAGGGTTTTCCCTTCCTTTGCCCTGTCCCAACAGGAACAGCTTTGCTTTGGGCTTTGTCTCCGCTCCGCTTCCTCGGCGCGCGGGATCAGTCAGAGATGAATAGCTGAGTGCTGTGATCTTCTCTCGTGCAAAGCTCCCTGGACGCGATGGGAATTTTGCCAGTGCAAGATTGGATCCTAGCAATGGAAAAGACTTGCTGAGGAAAGGACTAGATCAATGTGCTATTGTTCCCTATGCTATATTTAAACACGTGTATTTCATGGAAATTTAAAAATTAAACTTCTAGACCACATGTCTCCATGGCCCCTATGAGTAATTGGAGCTATTGATTTACTGCACTGGTGTAAAGTGCCTGTTGAGACCAGGACAGTGGCTCTCCCATCTTATCATCAGAAATGGTGATGAGAGAGTAATTGCAATGGCAGCAGACAAAGGCACTTATTTTTGCAGAGAGGACTGGCTGTGCTAGGGGTGAACTGAGCTTTGCTTACTCCTGCCCCACCTGGGCTTCCTGTCTGACTTGTTTTAATTTATTTTTGTTGTTTTAAATTTGTAATAAAGATGTGGATTAATTTCACATGCCTGGTGATCATTAAAGGACAGCTGCTCTTTGCCACTTCCCTTCAACAGATAAATGTGTCTTTGTTATTTTTTGTATTTGTTTTCTCCCACTGATTTTGTATTTATCAGTTTTTTTAATTAGAACAACAACAACAGATGAATGGATGTTATTTCTGAAAAGAAAAAAGCCCACTGCCCTAACACAGACAGTCAGTGTCATTTTGCTGATGGGATGCTTTGCTTTTAAGAAAATCTGGCATTTGAGCTTTTTCCTTGGCTTTTGAGTTGAGCCAAATGCATAATTCACTGGGCCTCTGTGCACTACTTTTGAATCTGCTGTGGCTCCATTTGCAAGAGAATAGAGGGAAGGATGTACAGTGTCTACTTCTTTCTCACATTTGTGACACAGAATGAAGGGGTGTTGGTTTGATTAACTACAGGCCACTGAAAAGACAGATGAAAAGTGGCAAAATGTAAATGAACTCTTTCCTAGCTAGTTTCATTGTTTGCCACTGGTTGTGTATGACGCCCCATGGCACCAAAAGCAAAAAATCTCTTGAATATTGGTGTTATTTCAGCTCTTATCAGTGGTCTCTGGAGGCATACCTGCAATCTCTGAGGTCCACCTTTAGCAACAGAACAGCCCTGAGTGTTGCGTATGGTGGCTATCTTTGAGGTAAACCAGTAGCACCTTTTTGTGTACTAAGTGATGGGATACTTGCAGGAGATGCCTGTAGATGCAGTTTTGCAGGAGCGCCTTTTGAAACCTGAGCTCTGTTGAGGGTAATCTTACCATGGCTTAGTGATGTTTTTGCTTTCCTGAGATCAGTCCTTTGCAACTGAAAGGCTCTGTGGGGTATAAACCTCTCTCCCTGAATGTTATCTGTTGTCTGGCTTCAGGAAGGTCTTGAGCCTCATCCCCTCTTCCAGGCTAGTAAAGCCTTGGAGGATACTGGAGGGACTGCAGGACCACCTGAGCAAGGCAACCCCCTTCCTTTTTCCTCTGGGGTGTTTGAGGGATGCGTGGGGAGAATCAAGGTAGCTGTAGGGAGAACCACTATGACTGAAGCCCTTGAGGAGACAGCCATAAAGAGGGAGAAATGGACAAGGCATCTCTAGTCTGACGAGCCTCAGGGGCTCCCAGGAAATACTCTGAGAAAATTAGGGTTCTTGCTGTCTGGTCAGGGGTGCCAAGAGTAAGTGACACAGAGAATAGTGATTAGATAGGTGCATGAAGGACACTTAAGAGAAAGCAACGGTTCAGAAATACACAGGCTCTCTCTTTTACCTCTGGATCTCTTGGCTCACCTATTCCATGAGGATAAAACTTGAAACTTATTGACATATTTGGAGGGTGTTTAATAAGAACTATGCAGCTTTTCTATTTTTTCATTTTGTTTTCTTCTCTCTTACCTATATTCATCTGATAACATACTTAGGGATGATATCTGCTTTTCTCTCCCAGGTGTTGTCCAAGACCTCTGCAAATATTAAAGCCATGTTATTATTCACACTGATCCAAGAACAAGAAAACTCATTAACTTATGTGTAGATTTGACTGTAAATATTTACTTGCAGTATAATGCTGACAAGAAATGCAGTACATGATAGTAAAATTACCTTCTCTACTGTAGAGAGCTGCATTTTGTTAGTGGATCTAAGTAAAATATTAGTGAAGTTTTAAAAGGACTAGTGCAGATATACTGCTAAAGATGTGAAAACCCCAAATGCTCCACTTCTTACATGATGACTAACAAATTCTATATTTTTCAAAATGCATTTTTTTATATTGATATGTATATAGTAAGATTAGTATGTCCTTTATGGTGGGAATAGGTGGGACGTCAGCAGGACCCCCATTGCAGGAGGATGGTGCCAGCAGACGGGCTTCTGTCTGGATCCAGGCTGTCCCTCCTGTGCATGCCAGCATTGTGTACCTTGATGTTCAAAACAAAACACTGAGGTATATCTCAGCCTTAGATAATCATGATCCGTTTTGCTTGATGTGACCTCAGGCAGCTCCTGGCCTTTTCACAGTGCGATGTCTGCAATGAAAATGGTACCTAAGTGCCTCAGTGAGTGAGTTTGGAATTTGTGCTAGTGAAAATGGGCAACCAGGGGTGGCTGAGGTGCAGCAGGTGTGATTTCAGTGAGCGTATGGTGCTACCTTCCTGCTGGAATGACACGGAAATGAGGGTATTGCTCTGCTTATAGCAGTGGGGTGCTATAAGTGTTGTGGGGTGCTAACAGGGAAGCGCTGGCAGGGCTGGGTACCCGCATCAATGCAAGGTGACCTGCCCTCATCTGCCCAGGTGCCTGGGCTACATCCACCACCCGAAGGAGCGGTGCCATCCCCTTCCAAAGCTGGTGAGCCTGTTTAGGAGACTGATTCAAATCAACCCAGCTCAAGGAGTGAAACCCAAATGATTAGATTTAGCTGGGATCGTTTTCCTTACCCTGCTTCTGTGTGTGGCCTGATCGCTTGCATCCCAATGTGGAGTGAGCAGCTGGACAGGGTCAGATGTGTCTTCAGGATCAATGTGGCCTTATACTGTCCTAGAAATGCTCTTGAAACTAGATTTTTAGATTTGCTGAAATGTGGTTTCCTGTTTTTAGTGAACTCTTCACTATTCAGAGGCGGCGGCTAGTGGTTCTGAGCTAGACAGCAACATTTATCTAGGTGTTAATCTTATAACTTTATTAAAATTGATAGTAGGTAACATTACCCACTAGCTAATTAAAAAAGTCAACCAACTAAAACACGTTCAATTACATTAGAACTTCTGTGCCTCTTGCTGTTTAATCTGGATGATTTATTTTGTGCAGGCAGTGCAGGATGAGGAGGTGTTCAGCGTGTCCTCTGTAGGACATTCATTCTAGGCCACTAGAGGGGTTAGCTATAGATGTATACACACAGAGATCTGTATACAAAACCTTGGTTGATTAGCGGCTTTCTTCCAGTTATCACCCAGCCATTCTAGCCAAACTGGGGTAGTTGCCCACTTATTTCACACTTTCCTTTTTTAGAGAGAAAAAAACAAAAACTGGGCAATGAACCTAGAATGTGTTAGATCAATGCAGACACCATGAAAAATAACCAGGACATGCCTTTGTGGCTTTTGATGTAGCTATGGTTCTCGCTGAAACTAACAGATGCAAAAGCAAACTGCCAGATATCCAGCATGTGTGCCAATACCAACAAACCTGCCAGATGCCTGGCAGCTGCTCTTGCCCCAACTCCAGTGGCTCTCTTGTACACAAAATGCCTTTTCAACAGAAAGTGTGTTTCTTTGAGCTATCTCATGAAAATATCTTCCCATGAAGACAGAAGTAAATAACTTATTTTAGAAGTCAATAGTCTATAGATTTTATATAAAAAGGAAGAAGAATTCTAAAGCCTTGTCATTTATGGACTCACATAAGTTGAGCATTTTGAGTGTTACTGTTAATGGCATAAATTAAATGCTTTGCAGTGTACAGAGTAAATGGTCATTCTGTACCCCTACAGCAAGAGCTGTTATATGTAAGCCAACTGGACAGGTTGGAGAAAAAAAGCTATTTGGATTTTTATAAACAAAACTTTTGCTGTTCCAGGCTAAGATGCTGAAAGGAAATCAATGTTTTCTCTCTGAATGTGGTTTTATCTGGCCAGAGTAAACAGTTATGACAGGATATGGGTGCTAAATTTATTAATGTCTTGCATAGCTTTGACACTCTGGGGAAAAATTACCTGAGATAGCCGGAAAAAGTTCAAAAATTCACCTCCTTTTTTTTCTTTTATTTCCTGTTTAAGCTTCATTTAGAGGTTTGACAGCTTTAACAGCTGAAAAGAAATGAGCTATTGTGCAATACTAATGATATATATTTTGTGGAACTACAGCTGAGGAGATGCTGATATTTAGAGGCTAGAATAAAAGTGTTCTCCCAAAAAAGGAGTATTTAACATGAGTCTAGAAGGAGCAGGTGTATCTCGGATATTAACTGAATACTGATTTTTTTTAACAATTCCGTGCTCTACCTCATGTTCATGATTATCACAAAATGGTAGTATTTCTTTCTGTTTAGAGCATGGTGCAGGGAGACTGAATTGCAGCTCTTAGTCAATGTGTGACCCTCACTTATGGGTTCTTTAAGGTTAGGTTTAGTTTTGTCCATCATTAAGTTAATGAGACTGTTCTCCAAATGATGCTCCAGGATCCCCAGGGTGCTCTGCACCCCAGGGAGACTTTAAAAGTCATCATTAATGTATATTATGCCCCAAACCTTCCTGTGTTAGTCAATTCCTTTCAGGGGCCTCAGTGCACCCAGGATGAGGATACTGTGTAACTTCGTTTGTGATCTGAACTGTTTTATCACCATATATACTTCCTTATAAGAAACTTTTTTCCAAGTATGGACGGTACTCCTAGATCTGAATTTGTATGGACAAATTCCCAAGACTAGTCAGATCTCCGAAGATACAAAATCTGATCATAAAGGTCATAAGCCTCTAGACTTGTGTAGCTTTGGTATGAATGAGGAATCTTTGCATCAATTTTGGCACAACCGGCAGTTCTATGCAAAACCACCACTAGTGGATGGTTTGCATAGAAGAAGAGGAAACTTCCAGTTGCAGCTCTCTGTTCCACTTATTCTGCTACAAACTTTGTCATTTATTTATTTATTTTAAAAACTTGTTTTTAATTTTAAACTTGACCAGACTAAATTATACCAGTGCACTTAGTGCTTTTGAAGCTCTGTTTCCTACTTTAGGAAATAGGAAAAGGAATGCTTTGAATGATCAATTAATATTATTATGAGTCTCAGGTAAAGGTAACTCTAACAGTCTAGTTGCTCTGTTTGAAATAGTCTATCAAAAACTCACTTGCTTCTTAACCAAAGTTACCTAATACACTGAAAATAAGAGAACCCATTCAGAGTTGTGTCCCTGCCAAGCTGTGGTAACGTGTGTTTCCCAGGACCTTGTTTACGAATGACTTCCACCTTCCCAGACTTGTACAAGATTCAAGAATATGATATTTTCAGAAAGGTTAAAAAGAATCACTTATTTGCTTGCCTTATGAAGAAGTGCTAAACAAAATCACTGTGAGGTGTTTTGCATGTAGAATGAAGATTGAAAATGAGCTTATTTACCCCTAAAGTTAAAACCGCAGCAGAGCTGGAAAATACATAGCTCTAAATCCTGCCTTAGCAAGTCCTCTGCCTTGCCTAAGAAAAGGTAGGATCTAGCCTAGAGTAGCAGGAACTTCTTATGTCTATTCCAAATAATACATTTATTGTATTATCACAGCAGAGTAATGTCTGAGCTCTCAATCCTATTCCTTCTTTGAATACCTTTAAATCAAACACAGGGGAAGTAATAAAGTAAAACATGGGTGAAGCTGCTATTCAGATGATACAAAAATGTTATACATTCCGTTGCGCATAGGGGTTTGCAGGTGTAATGAACCTGTACCTTGATATGCTCCTGGGCTTGAGGGAAGGCTGACAGCGCCGCTAGGCCAGCTTCTGCCAGGGTTGGCAGTGATGCCCTGGATTTCTTATCTGTTATTTCTCCTCCTTTTTACTTTATAGTTGTGTTAATATGTTCCTTCCTGTTGTGAAGCTCCTAGCAGGAGCTTCTGGCAGAGCCGGGGTGAAACACTTCCAGTTGTCTCAGCAGGGCTTGGTCTGTTCGCTTGTGTTCTCTCTGCTTTCGACTAGACTGTTTTGTAAAACTGAGTAACAAGTACCAGTTTTTCAATATATTTCTGCAGCAACCACCCGTGGAAGCTTTCTGCCAGCCTCTGTACTGATTCAGCATGAGGGAATGGCGATTAGTATCTTAGCATTCGTCTGCCTCCTGGAAATAGGAATAGCCTCTGGGATTGCCTACTTAGAAAGGCCCTTGCCTCAGTGAAAGCTGGAAAAGTAATCAAATGAAACATGAAAGAAGCAAAAGGCACTTGCAAGGGCAAGCTCTATCCAGGCTTGGGACAGATAAAAGACATTATTGCCTTGACCTCTTCACTGGAGGACTCCTGAATTCTGTTGTTCCCCTGAAGTTCTGGAAAATAAGTGACAAATTGGATGCCTTTGTGCATTGAAACCATCAGTGAGGTCAGAAAGATTGTTAGACAAGCAGTCCAGATGTGGAGAGTTAGACATGCAAAAGAATGGGGGAACAAGTGTCCTGGTAGTGCTCATGTGCCTCAGTCCTGTGAGTAACTTCAGGTGCAGAAATTTGTGTGTCTAAAGCAAGTGGGAGAACTCAGGAGGGGAAAAAATCATCTTTTCCACCACAGGGTGAAAGATTCTGTTTATATGGACTTTCCTTTAGAGGAAGGGCTAAAGTGATTTATAGGCTGGGTTGTTTGGGGAGGCCCCCATCAGTGGCGTGAGCTACCATGCAGAAGGACCTATGGAAGGGATGCAGCCGTTGCGCTCTCCATCTGTTCCTTTAATGCTGGAATGCCCAGACAAGTGAATGCTGTGGGAATGCTCATGACTGCAGAGTATGAGGGAGCCGATAACACATTACAGGTGCCTGTGCTGCACCCTGAAGTGATGAGAAAGCTCAAGGGTGAAGGGCTTGAGCTCCTGCGCCCCGGAGTGCACGCGTGCTGCTGGCAGAGCTCTAGGCTTGCAGCAGCTTGGGGGGTGCAACAAGCCCACGGGCCCTTGTGCAGCCTTCTCACACGGGGCCTGTTCCTTGCTGCTGGCCTTCGCCCAGAGCTGTGGCGAGATGAAGCGCCCCATGGGCTGGGGCACAAGGGAGCCCGAGGGATCCGCTTTGAGCTGTGGGGTGGTGGGGACAGGCTCCGGGCATGGGTCAGGGTCGGGGGGGCAGCCCTGTGGGGTGGCCCTGTTCCCCTCGGGAAAGGCTGCTCCTGCCCACGAGGTCTGTCTTCCTGGACACAGTGCAGTAGATCCCACTCCAGCAGGGATGCGGCCCCTGGAGGAAACTATTTAACAGCCAATTGGCCTGGTAATTTTTAGTGATGACCTTGTGTTAATTACAAGTTGCTATATTAGTAAAGCCCTCCTGAAGGCCAGCTGTTGTGTTGGCATTAACTCCTAGCCTCAAAATCAACTGTTTGTTTACTGAGTCCCAGGGCGATTAAAACATGTGCTTTTCCTCTTATTGTTTCTATTCAGCTCTGTATGGCCAGGTGATGAACTCCTTTTCGCTCCGTATTCCTGCCTAGCTGCTCGAATGAATCGCATCTGATAGACTTCTCCCTTCTGAGACCTGGGTGTTCATCATTTGTGTTGCTGTAGGACACTGGCACCCTGGTCTCAAATCAGCACCTACTGAGAGGGGTGCTGTATAATACACCCCTCCCTGAGGGTTTGGGTTTTAGTGGGACCTCGGTGGTCACAAGCAAGTCTTTGAAACCAGAAAAACGCTGTTTTGGAACAATCAAAGTTGAAAATAGTCAACAGTGTGTCTTTGCAGGGGAGGTAGGAGTCACCCCGGGGAGGTATATGGGAATGGCTTTCCCGTCATGCTTGTCATGATGACTGGTGGCTGGGGAGGATGATGAGGCTGGCTGGGCAGACTGCAGTGGCACCCTCAAGGTGTGCTGCGCGCTTGGGTGCTGCATGCAGTTCTGGGCTTCCCTGTGCAAGAAACGAAGGAATTCATGGAGGAGAGTCCTGCTCGCAGCCTCCCAGTGCCTATGGGCAGGTTGAGGAGGAGATGGAGCCAGCTGCCACACAGCAGCTTGTGATGGGAAGACAGAAGACGAAAGAAACTGAACCAAGCGAAGTGCATTCTGGATGCAAGGGAAATGTTTTTCCCCTATGAGGACACACTAGCATTGGGGCAGAGTGCCCAGAAAGGCTGTGCAGGCTCCATCCTTAGTGTTGTATTAGTGTTGTGTGTGTATTCTTTGTGCATGTTTGTTTTTAAGACCTGGCTGGGTAAAGCTCTGAGCAATCTGGCTTGACCTCACAGCTGAGCCTACCTGGAGTGTGAGGTTAGACTGGAAACTCTAAGGTCCCTTTCACCCTGAATTATCTTATAAGAAATGTTTATTAAGAAAAATGCTGAATCAAACCAGCAGATGTTTAAAGCTGAATATGCTTTGCTTGTAAATGCGTTTCATATGGGAGTGAAGACTGGAAATAAGTGACTAACAGCAAAAGTATACAAAAGACTACATTTATGTAGCGCCCTTTGCTATAAGCATCAAAATGCAACAAAAGAATGGAAAACAAGTCTGTATCTGCTTTTTTTTTTTTTTTAGCATTTGCCTAAAACTTCTCTGTTTTCTTATCTGCTGACTTGTCATGTTTCATCCATCATGAAGCAATTTGTATTGAGGATGTTGAATGTGTCACCTAGAATAGATTTCATCTAGATACTGCCTGCCCCAGCCACATCCTGAGGACTAGAAGGGAGACTTGCGTTTCCCTCCTACCACAAGTCTCTCACCAGTGAAAGCCACTGCACTTCTGTGCAATTCTCCTGCCGCATATATCCCAGTATGTACATCATGACATACTGTAGCTTCCCCTTGCCCCAGCACAGCTCCCTGCTGCCGTGGGGCCTGCCCTGGGCTGCTCAGGCAGAACGTGGGGTGTGCGGCAAGTCCTGCTTTTCGCGTTGCTCTTGCAGACAGGGTTCCCGTGCAAGAGAGCACAGAAAGAGCCTTTTTCCTCTCAATCACGTAAGGATTTTCTGACTTTCCTCCCCTTATCTGAGCGCAGCTACCTTGATGTTGCAGCATGTATGGTATGCATAAGAGTAAGCGCGTTTGAATTTCATCTGTGCCATGCTGCAGCAAAGCCTTGGGTTAAGGGTGCGTGGGTGGCACGTTGCTTATTGTCGCTGTTGCTCCCTGTCAGTAAAGCCCTGTTCCTTATCTTATCCCTGAATATTTGTTATGTATGTGCATAGCCCTCTGTGGAAGGCACTCTCCTTCCTATGGCAGCGTTACCTTAAGGCCGGTATATGCACACTGCAGCAGTTCTTCCAAGCTGCATCTGCTCCTCTACACCAGTATGTGCGCACAGCAGCTACGTGCTGCTTTGAGCATTGCATTCCGTTAGCTGTAGCTGCCTCGCCAGAAGAGTTCAGATGTACTGAAAGCTCTGAGGCCCAGCAGCAGTTGGGACCCCTTGCTGTATGCGTGACGGCAGCACCAGCTCTGCTCGGCGGCCGTCCTAGTGGGTGTCACACTTGTGCTTTTGGCTGATGACGTGTGGGTGGAGCAGCGTTGTCTAGGGGTGGTTACTGCTTTCTGTCAAGGGCGAGAATTTTGTAGGCTTGATGAAAGGACAATGTGTGTGCGGAGTCATATGATAAATATGCTGCTGTACAGATTTAGGAGTTATTTACTTATATGCATCAGAAACAGTCAAAGTAGATGAAATGCAGACAGTGACTGGGGAAGGGGTGTGACAGTCTCCTAAAATGGGTGATGAAAAGCTGTGTTTAACACTCTCCTGTTTTGCCTATTAAGTAGAACAGCTGAGCTGGCTACTGGAGCAAACATGGATGACTCTTGATAAAGGTGATGGAGCAAGAGGTGAGAAGATGGCATCTAGCAGGAGGGGAGGAAAAGTTTGCATGCAGCAAGTTGGGGAAGGTGTTCTCAGAAACCGCCATCAGGAGACAATAACACGGTTCCTACTGTTCTCATAGTTAACCTGTCATGCTTGTGTAGAGTTGGTTAGTTATAAAGAATAGATACAAATGTTCTTCCTGCTGCATTTGTGTTGTCTGGGAAGCTTAGCACTCCAGGACAGCATTTCTGCAGTGTCCTCTGTGAGCTGCATGATTCTTAGCCTGCAGTGGGGAGAAAGCGCTGGGGTTGCAGAGGCCTTCTGGTTCAGCTAAGCTGGTTTGTTTTGGTTGAAACTGGTGAGAAATGACTCCCCTGAGTGATTCACAACAAAAAAAAAAAAAAAAAAAAAAAGTGTGCTGTGGGGGGCTTCCAGCGAGGGGATGGTTTCAGCTGAAATGTGCTGGAGAATTACTTGCTGGTTAACTAGGACTGGGAAAGAATGTGCAGCTGTTTAAAACTTGTTAAGTGAAGGGCCTGTGAACTAACTGAAGAAAAATACTCCCTTTAAATGGCCTGATTTAGTCCTCACTTCAATTCTGGTGTTTCTCTGCTTTGCTACCCTTTTGGAGGGGAAGCATCTTTTATTATCCCTTCATCCCTTTTGGATAGGGTACGGCAGCATCCCAGCGATGCGTGTAGCGAGTTAACCTTCCTATTGATTACAGAGGTAAATGAGAAGAGGAAGTAAAAACTTTTTGTTTTCTTTATTGTAAGAGTAAAGAAGAGTACATTTCCTTTTCTTAAAAACACATCCCTGTAGGGAGGCTGGGAAACTTTGTTAATCGTGTCAAAGCAGGTGGGTGTAGGGAGCGGTGCATTACTCACTTGAGCTCTCTGCCCTGCTCATTGACGTCATTGCATTTGGCCTGTTGAGCAGTATGTTAAGTGCAGCAGAAGCTCATTCAGCCACGTGCCGTCCCCTTCAGGAGTCCCACGGCCTGGATCAGACCCCTGGGAATAGGTGGCTGAGATTTATTCCCCTCGTGGTTTGCACTTGTCCTTGGGGCATCATGCAATGCTACATTTCAGCATGCCTCGTCATACCACCCTTACTGCAGTGCTGCCACAGCATCTGCTCTAGTGAGATCTGTTGCCTGTCCTGTATGTGAAGCTTTGCCCATCACTTCAAGGATTTAGGTCTTCTTTAAGAGTTTGTTGTAGGGAGTAGATGGATAAACCTGTATGTCCCATGGAATCAGTGTGGAAGTCTTGCTTGAGGGTTTAAATGGGCAATGAGTCCTGTATTAATCCTTTGCAGGAGAGCAAAATTTACACTTATGTTAAGTTGTTAGGATATTAAAGTGACAACTTCTATCAGATTCTGTGGAGCTGTTCAAGGCCTGTGAATTTTATTGCAGCTCTCGGGTAGTTTTTGACTTTTTCACTCGAAACTAGGCAGAGAGAGTCCTAAGCCTGTGGAGTTCAAAGGATGAGCAGAAGAGAAATACAAATACAGGCAATGAGGTTATTCATCTAAATTAATATTTTGGGGTAGTGATAACAGAAGGCATTTTTAATTACTAGAGTTCCAAAAGCAAAGAAACTGGATGTAATAATTAAAACAAAAACTTCTCTCAGTAGCTTAAGCAGCAATTTTTTTTCCTAGGAGGTGTAAAATAAAGAGGACTCCCCAGCCTTAAAGGCAACTAGCACAGAGTGACAACAAGCATGTGAGTGAGGTCCCCCAGTTTCCCAGCACCTCTGCTGCTCCCCACCTCCTGCACCCACCACCTCCTGCACCCCAGCCCCGTGCAGGACATGATCGGGCTGTTATTGGGGCCGGCTTCGCGTCCAGCCATGGCACAGGGTGCAGGCATCAGCTTAGCCTGACCCCTCCTTGGGACAAGGGCTTTCAATTCAGGCAAAGTCACAACTTAATGCATTAAAAAAAAATGGAGAAATGCATTCCTAAAGTATTTTCAAATGGTTTATTACTCTTCAATTAGCTTTTTATTGTAAACATTTTTTAAATCAAAAGGGCAGTATCTAGAAGAAAGTTGGGGAATGCTGGGAAGTGATGGCGCTGGCACTGTGTGTGTATTCTATATATACTCAGAGTGTATGTGCCCCCTAAGGGGAGTTACTTCTATCTGCCATTACTTTTGTAGCAAAATAATCTCCTTGTCACTAGAGACCATTGCAAGAGTTCATGCATTTGCTCAGGGCAGCTAAAATAATTCATGTCACCACTACAGTGTATCACCTTGTTACAGTGCCTATCTGCAGGGCTAGAACAAAGTTTTTCCACTGCCCCAGGCAGGTACCAAACTGCTGCCTAGATAAGAAGGGGCACCCTCGGGTATTGCTGCTGGCTGTGAGCTGCTCCTCTGCCGCAACTTGCTGCCCTGCTGTAGAGGTGGAAGAACAAGGCGTGTGGCCATGTTCGAGCTGCTCCCAGCCCTTTGAAGATGCTGTTCTGGGACCTGTGATGCTGTATCCGCTACCCAGTGGCAATATAGGGCAGCTGGAAGTGATAAATGAAGTTAGCTCTGAACTGGAGTGGTGGAAGCAAGGTCTAGCTCCTTGCTGCACTTCTGTGAGTGCCCATAGTATCTAGCAGGAGATGGTCATCATTGCATCTTAAATTGTGTGATTCAGCAACCTGCTCTTTCCCACTGCTCATGTAACCAGCTGTAGCAGGAATGGTATAAAAGATACCCTGGCTTTATACTGATGTATTATCATGGTCTCAGAGCCTTTCCAGCAATGTGCTAGACTTGGAGTACTTGCAACATGGCTAAATTTTGGTTCTCAGTTCTTTTGATGCCTTTTTACTAGAAAAGGCCCTGCCTTTGTGTAATCAGTATTTTCTTATCAGCTCGTACTGAGATTTAGTCTTGGGTCAGAAACAGCCCTTCTAGAAACGACTTTTTTGACTCCATATGGGCAGAAAAGAAGTTCAATAGCTTTGGGCAACTCAGGCATCCTCAGTTTGTCCCATATGCACAGAAATGGTAATGTAAGAACACTGCAGAAGTTGTCAATCAGTCATGCCAAATATGGGCTATAACAGAATGAAGATTGCCTGTGCAACGTAAGTGTGGCTCCTTTGTGCAACATGTCACGGCAAAATTTCATTATATGATCACTTAAACAGCTTTTCCTTCCCCCGTTTCTCTTCCTCCCCCTGCTCAAGCTGTGCACATGTGTGCACACGCTGAATGATGCTGTCCCACTGATTCTTTCCTTTGCTTAATATCTCACTTATTTTGTGGTCCTGGGATCAAGTTAGCTTGTGCTTTTCAGACTTTTTTCTACGCACAGAATTTGTTCTCTATTATTATCTCTCTCTCATATTGTTTTTATTGCTAGAGTATATAAATATTCTACACTCGTTATCCCTCTTCAGGTGATATTGTCTCCATTTGACATGGAAGGAGAGGAAAAGAAAAATCAGTGCTGAGCAATGGGATTTGTTTGCCACATTTAATAACAGTATGGCAGTTGTTACATCTTAGTCTCTTACCTGACACTGGATTAGACATGTCTGTGACAGTGGGCTGTGGAAACCTGTTTGGAAAAGAGGTTAATACAGGGAAAGCCTCAGGAAGGATGAATTATCCTGGTAGGGCAGATCTAGCCAATGTACAAAAGTTGTGCTGTGTCAGCATTTTATAATCTTAAGGTATTTTCAAAGCACAGCCCACACTGACTTCAGTTGTCACTGCAAATATTCGCCAGTTTTGCAAAGCACATGATACAGCCTCAAATTCCTCACTCGGGCAATGCACATGTGTTTAATGACCATACAACATAGTTTTGATTTCTGTGATTTTCAGTTTGGCCTCTTTGGTTTCAGTGAGCCAGCTACCAGCGAAGACGCAAGGACAGACTTCAGTTCTTTAGAGCGGTGGGATGTCTAGGACTATTCAAAAGTAGGGCAATATGAGAAATACGATGTGAGGGGAAGAGGAAGGAGGAGATCAGGAATGTTTTGTGATCTCATTTGCAGAAAGGACTAAGTTGTTATGGTCGAAGTTTTCTCGTAAAAATAGATCAACCAGGTGCATTTCTACCCAAGCAATAAAGGTTTAGCAAAAATAAGGGTTAAAATTTTATAATATGAAGTGTTATGTGACCTTAATTATAGGCCATGCTATGTGACCTTAATTATAGGCCATGCTGTGCATAATGTGTAAAGTGTTTGTGTCGCCAGGTGACATGTAGAGTCATATTCATTTTAATATCCTTCTTCTAAAGGTGTTCACCCTTAAGGCTACCCAAAGGCAAAATGGTTTGGGACTTTGCATAGGTAGCAAAATAATAGTTTCTTTATGTTCAGGAAGGACACCAATATAGTCCACATACCAGTGCAACTGCATACGATGACTGTAAAAACTATACAATTGAGTAAAACTATACAATTGAGTAAACTTCCTCAAATAAGCATTGTATTAACACTGATGCTAATAGCACCACAGTGTTCTATGCAAGACTTGCAAATGGTAGAATATACTATTTATTTAGGTAAAACATTGTAATATATATTGGTATGAGTCTTATGGCTGCGCCCTGTTGCTTAGAGAGCCTAAATCAGGAACTGCTGTATTTTAAATCTAATCTTGGGATTGTATTGTGCTCTTCCCCCTGGATTATATTCATGCATGGCTCTATACTACATCTATGCTACTGTAGGGCCACTGGTTGAATCAATAAAGTACTACTCCTACATGTAGCATTATATAACTATACATAGTAATTATGTGAAGTAACATATATGCAAACAATTTAAACCAGGCAATTTTAGTCAATTTCCTCTGAAAATGAAAGTTTGTTTATTTCCTTGAAAGTCTTTCAGGTGACTGAACCACATAACCCAAGCTTTCTGGAGCAGCACTCCCCTTCACTGTAAGTGTCACAGCTACGGAATGCTGTCAGTAGTGGCTCTTGTTTCAAAGCAGGTATTTTTTCCCACTGTTGAACTAAGTAACTTCAAATTGAAATAACTCGTAATTTAACCACACTTCAAATCCTATCAGCTCTTAATTACCATGGACTTCTGTCTTTGACACTTAATAATGCAGAAACTGTGGGCTAAGCATAGCGGGGATGCAGGGATGCTTTCTCTCCCAGTGTCCAAGTTGAGATTCGTGGGCATTAGCCAGAAGGAACTGATCCCCTGTAAGCTTTCCTATTCTATGATTTACAATACCCGATTAATACAACAAGTGTAAAATAGTGAGTAATGAGTTTGGTTAAGAGATCTTGGTAAATATAGCAGCATTCGTAAATTTACATAATCCAAGGCAACGTTAACAGATTCTAGAAGATTATATTCATAAATAGCGGTGAATGTCCTTAGTGGAAAAGCAAACCATACCTGAAGCCTTATTCTGTCAGTCGGCCGTTCTTAGGAACCCAGCTCGTGTTTGCTTGTGGATTTACCTGGAGCAGCTGAAGCTGTTGGCCATCCCAACAGACTGTCCCATCTTTATTGCAGAGGTTGCCGTGTTTACAGGAGATTGTCTGAATGAAACATGCCTCTGTTCACCACCAATTTGCATCCCTGTATATTCACTTTTGCTGAGTTTTGTGAGGCAGTATTTTGTGAGGGCGATTTTGTTTCCCAAAGCCTGTTGAGGATCATGGGAGACAGAATCTAAACTAAAACACTCCAAGTCCCTAAAATAGGATAAAGAAGAATATGAACACTTCTAGCCTTGATATCTCTTCCTACAATCAGTAGAGAGACAGGAAATCTGGATTACAGCTAACAGGACTTCTTATGGAATAACATATTCTTCATCCTCACTAAAGAATTGGACCCTTGAAGAACAGGCTCTTAAGCCCCACTTGCCTTCATTACATAATGTCTCCAATAGATTAAAGGTAGCTATGAGATTTTTTTGAGGATTATTTTTTCTTTTAAATCTCATTTCCCACAGCCAAAGTGACAACAGAGGAAACCAAGCAGATGTTGTGAAGAAAAGTGGCATCAAAACAATTTTGACAGCTCCGTTTTAATGAGGATCACATTGATACTGACAAAAGTAAATTCAGAACATTAGCATAGATCCTTGAAGAGTTGAGGAAATCATTGAAACTAAATGGCGTGACAAAGTATAAGTGACAATTAGGCTTTGCATCAAAAGTGCTTGCTGTTTGGTAGGTCAAATGACTGCCACGCTTCCTAATGCCATGTAAAATGTAACAGTGGTATATCTGTAGTGCAGAGACCTTTGGCCAATTCACTGGTGACGTCTGAATCGTTTTTTCCTCCTGCTTCTCAGACTGAATTTAGAATGTGGAACCCATGATATACAAAAGTCTTTATTTTAGACATAATTGCCTCTTGACGCTCATCAAAGGTTTAGTGTCCAGTGATGAATGCCTCAAGTGAACAGGCCTTTTTCTCTTTTCCCCTCAAGTTAAAAACTGAAATAAACAACAAAAAAACCCTCCTGTCTTGGAGCTTTATGTGTTTCATTAGTTATTGTTGAATTCAGAACCAAACTGTGCTTTAAGTTTTACATAGTTGGTTGTCTTGACTTTGTCTGATCATGTTTGCCATTACTAATAAATATGCAATGGAAAAGCAGCGTGTTATCTTGCATTCCCCATGTTTTGACATTTTTGATAAGTTTTGTTTTTACTATTTTTTTTTAAACATGCATTTTTATTCCTTGCTCTTCTATGGATATTCTATAAAAATAATAGAAGCAGCAATAGCTGTGAATAGATTAGCATCCTAGACTTATACGAAACAAAGAACAAATTAGGCTTCTTTGTATCAACCTTTTTTTTTCTATTCCGGAGGTCGTCACTAGGACAACTCCACTGAAAGCTGTAAAGTAGCTAACTATTTTCTTGATATTTGGTGTTTTGTAAAAAGTACTCCAATAATCCTGGAAAATTTCACTTTTTATTTAAAGGTGGTGGCTTTGGAGAAGGCATTCGAACAATGAGATCTAAGCATTTGCAAGAAATAAAATAAAATCCTTGTTTATTATTGTTGTTATTGTTTGTAAACCTCTTGAGTTTGCAAGTCCTATCACAATAGCTGGCTGATGGTTTTTGAATAGTTAACCCTGAGCTCTTCTGGAAATACCTTTTTTCTGGAAGTCAGGCTGCAGATGACGCGGTGACTTAATTGCATGGTGTCAGGTGGCAGGGAGCTATTCAAACAAAAGCCTGGGAAGTTTTCTAGATGTTAATCAGACTGCATCTTTTCAAAAAACAAACATAAAACCCAACACTTGATGAACTAGCCAAGCTCTGGCTTTTAAGAGTTCTGCCTATCTGAAGTTTTGAGTGTTGCTTTATTCTTTACCTCTGAGTTTGACAAACAAGTCGGATGTACCTTAAAAATCTGCTGATTCATCTTTTGAGCACAACCCCAGGTACTTTTCAGGTCTCTGTGATCAATGTTTTTCACTACCTCCCTTGCTTTGGTAGTCAAAGCAGAAGCGTTTCTGGCTTACCTGATGTGCAAGGGCTACTACTTTTCTGATAATATCACTGAATTGTTTGCATGGGCTGGACACATACTGTGCTGTGCTCTAGGCTATATTATTTTTGTATCATCCCATCTACTGAAGTGAAAAAGTGGGTATTCAAGTGTCAAAAAAAGGTGGCTTACCTAAGTCTATCCTTTGAGCCAAAATGCAAGGATTTTGTACAAATATACCACCCTTTTTCCTTTTCCCTCAACGAGTTGCCAAAATCTGCTGTGAGAAAGAGAGCTTTTTCTGTTTTTCCTTCTATTCCATGCAAGCCACATGCCATCAAAGTTGCAGTCATATTTTCCAGTAACCGCAGAGCTGTGACTGATGGCACGTGTGTTTTAAATAAAACTGGGAGAAGAACTGATGTAATGCTCTCTGGGATTTTTTTTTTCTTTTCCCCCTCCCATTTCCATGTCTGTCACCTTTTTCTTTCCCTCTTTGGGCTGCTCTATGATTTTCTTCTTATTTAAGTGTTTTCTGTGTGTGCGTGTTTTTTTTTTTTTTTTTTTCCTTTTTTTTTTTTTTTTCCTCCTGCAAACCACAGTAAGGAAACTTGCAAAGGGCAGCTTTGACACTCTGAGCTTAGCTGCATATGGGTTTCTTTACAATCTTTAAAATTAGAGGGTGAGGCTTTTACTAGCTTGCAGAATGTTGTCTTTCCCCCCTGCCCTTTCTTCTCTGGAGCATATAAATGAATTTAACATGGTACTTGGATAGATCACCTGAACGATTTCTGTCCTTTTTTTAGTGGTATGTTGGACATACCACTGGCATTTGTTGTTTTTTCATCAAGATCACAAAATGGGCTTGAAAAATATTTATTTTAATAAAATGAAGAAGAGACTTGTTCTAGAATGAAAAGTGAAACCTGCTAGTCCCCTACTACTCTCTCTGTTGCTGCTTACAATGATAAAGATGCTCTTGCTTACAATGGCCTCTTTGGGACTATTTAGGTTAAGCTTTATATATTCTGCATGGGAAATTGCTTGAAATGGCTCAATCTTTTTTCTGCTTTTGTTGTTCTGCGCTTTGTTGTTGTTTTCTGTCTCAAGGCAAGAATCTTCAGTGCATTTCTGTATTTGAGGCTTGAATGGAGCGGGAGAAGGCTCAGCTGGAGCGCCTTGGTCTCCGGGTCTAAGACCTCCTGAAGGTCTGCACACTCCTTCTGCTGGAGATGGTGCTTCCCTGTTGCACAGCTTCCCTGCTCCTCAGACCTCTCCAGGGAGGTGCAAAAGTATCTCAGTTGTTGATTTTTCTTTTGAGGAGACTTAATCTTTGCACCTTAAACCTCCATTGTGTTATGCACCTATGTTATGCACCCAGGCAGCTATCTGTTCACATGCCATTAGCAAATGCGAGGGAGGGCCACTTAATTTAGAGGGGTTAAAGGGTTAAGCCTGTGTTGTTTAGACCTCAAGGTCAAGCCTGAACCCTGAAGGTTAGGACAGCTCTGGTTACCTTGCGCTTGCTTGGGGCTAGGAGCACATAGGTTGTTTCACTCGGTGTTTCTGGCAGGGTAATTGTTAGCTTGGAGCAACTGGTTTGTGTCTGTACCTGTAGCCATCCCTGACAATGGCACTTAAATTCGTAGTCACGAAGGGTAATTTTTTCAAAATGACCTCAGGATTTGACTCCATTTCAGTCTGAGGCATCTGACATCCTTCCCCGTGGCCGCTCTGCTATTCGGATCCCGTGTCTTAGCACACGGAGAGCTGAGAGCTGCTCCTGTGCAGTGGTGCAACGCTTCGTGTGGGCTGAGAAGCAGGGGTTGAAGCTGACCGGAGATGTGGTTCCACAACAGCTTAATATCCAGTCTCAGCTGTGTAAAACAGTCAATGTAAATAAGCCTTTATTGTAGGGAAGATGAAGAGAGATTTTTTTTTTCCTTGCTTAAGCTATATATAAGGAAGAGACAGATGAGAGAACACAGACCAGAATCACAGATTTGGACATCTCTGAGGAGCAATTAGAGCTGAAAAATCCTACTTTGCAACAAATAACAGATTTCTCAGTGTTGGATTCTTTTTTTCTTTTCAGAAAAGTTAAAATGAAGGGCTGCAAGGGAAAAAAAAAAACCTACTGAATATGTCAGACTTGCAAATCTTTGGCATGTTATGTGTGTTGCAAACATTTTGGTGTCTCTTGTCAGAAGCTCATGCATAGAAACAGTGTAACTTCTTCCTTCTGTTTCTTACTGTCATGGCCTAAGATCAGCATCTATAATGACAAAAAATTAGGAGAAATTTTAAAACCAAACCCATTTGAGTAACTATTTTGTTTCATTTTTTTCCTATTTTTTCCCACAGTGGGGGGATTTAAAAAAAACTTTCCTTTTTTAAGAACACACAAACTTATCTGAAAACATGTATTAATTAAAGAAGTAGGGGGAACTTATTTCATCAGAACATCTTTGCTGTTTTGAAGGAAAGCAAATAACATTGCATCCAAAGGAGATGCAAGGAAAGCAAGTCTTTCTTCTTTTTTTTTTTCTTCTTAGACTTTAAATTGTGCTTGCATTTTTTTTTTTTTTTTTTTTTTTTTTTTTTTTTTTTTTAGCAAAATAAGCATAGTTTCACATGTGCAAGGTTGGTTGCTGATGTGGAGCAGCAGAAGTCTTGGAGAACTTGGAGAAGATGCTTTCCAGGGAATGTGGTGCAAGCTTGGCTGGAGCTTGTGCACAGGCACAGTCCTAGCTGTAGAGCACACTTTGATAGTAGAAGAGTGTGGCTATTAAATATAAAACTGGGACCAAAGCACTGCTGTATCAGCACAGCTCAAAGCCTAGCACTTCATGACTGTTAATGGAACTTTGTCCTGCTCTAAGTGCTCTTTAAGGGTTAGTTAGACTTGACAGTAAGTTTGCAATTTAGTATATATCCCTGCAGTGTAAAGACTGTTTATAATATATTATGGCTATAATTTATTTACTGAAGGGAGGAGGGGGAGAACAGACAAAGAAGCAGTCACTTCACTCTGGTAAAAGCCGGTGACCAAACTGGAATAAAATCCAGGTGCTCCTGAATCTAGTTCTTCCACTTCAAGTTTTTCTGCTAAACAGCATTTAGGGCAGCTAGGAGGTTGTATTTCTATAACTGCATGTCCCTGAGTGCCAGAGATGGAAGCCACATGGGCACTTCCCCCAGGGGAAGAGAAACGTCTTACTCCTCTGTCAGACTTCCAAGGAGAATGACCATCGTTAGGCAGGCTTGAGCGGTGGTAAATAGATGAACAAGAACCAGGCCTTCTTGGGAGCTGGGAAGATGCTCGCCATTGTGGGCTTTCTCGTTTTGTTACGGTTGTAATACTGAACAAGAGACTTGATGAGCGTTAGGAAAACAGGTATCAATAGCTATTTGGCTTCACTTTCAGCTGCGATATAGCAGAAGATCAGTTTTGAACACTCTTTTTTTTTGTTGTTGTTTTTTTTTTTCCCCCCCAAGAGATAGCATACCCATCCTAACAGCCACAGGACCCCGGGATGCATAGATTATGCTCTGCCTTATCTTGCCCATGTCAAACTGCAGAAAGCAGCTTGCTGGGCAGTGCAGTTATAGCTGTACTGCACAAGTGCGAACAGTGGGGCTGCAGGCCAATATTCCACACATATAAGCTGTGGGTGTACTGGTGACTTCATGTGCCGCCTTCTTAAATCAGCCAAAATAAACCCAAAAGAAAATAAATACACATAAGCAAAGCAGTTTTGAGCTAGGAACAAAGGCATTTTACAGCAGTGAAAATGATGCATCTTTGTGGCTAAGTGCAACTTAAAATTAGACAGATTAGTTAAGGGCCCACAACAAGCATTATCATATTTCCCGTAGAAAAGCATGTTGCACAGAATTTTTTTAATACTGAAACAGGTTGGTTAGCACATACTTTGTTATTCTCTGGCTAATATCTGTGCTGACAGGCAAGTAGACATAGCTGTTGTGTTGACAAGATGAAAGAAGTCTCAGGCTCCGTTTCTTGCAATATAATCTTTTGCAGAATTGGGTAACCTTTGTTTAGCTAAGCAGGTAGAGAGAGAAAAGATGAAGCATATGCTTTATAATCCAGTCGGTAAAAGTTGTTGGCCCATTCCTTGTTACATCTAGTTTTATGTAATGGCCTCTCGCCCTAGCTTGTCTTAACGGGAAAGGATAAAACTGTGTAGGTGAGTGAGAAGCAGAGTCTTACTGCAGGCTGAGTCCAAATAAAGAAAAAAGCTGGGTTCTGAAGCAGCTGTCATATATAAATGATGTCCTCGGGGCCTGATTCTGATCTCATTCCTCTGAAACTTCAGAGGAACTCCAGTAAAGCTAGTGGCTATAAATTGCTGCGAAGCTAGGGTCATGCTTAATTACCATGATACCAATTATAAACAAATACTGTGATGTTTCTATGGCTTTCAGAAAGTGTCATTCCCACAACTTAGTAGTAATATTGTAGCTGGGCTGGTTTAAGATACTAAGGCTAATCTACACAAAAGAGAAATTCCATTTGACCATTGCAACTTAATGGAGTGCAAAGAGAAAGGCTACTCCACATAAAGCAGCTTTCTCCACTAGCGAGGCTTTTCTGTGTTCGTCCTACTTGAAAGGGGATCAGAAATCATATTGTTCTGTGGGCTCGTGTCTTGTTTACAATAACCTTCTGGAAACTTGATGCTGAAACCAGTTTCCTGGATGGATTACTAAATTCTGCATGCTGTGACTTCACTAGGAACTTGGGGCTTTTTCCTTTAAAAAATAGCCAAAGATTTGTGATCTGAAAAGCAGCTGTATTTTGCCACTACATGGACTTTGTGCAGAGGGCCTGCTGCTACGTTTCCCTGAACTTCAATTGTAATATTTGTTAGAAGTAAACAAACAAACCGAGTAAAATTCTCTTGAATCAGAGCAGTAGAATTCTACACTCAAGCCCACACAGGCATAAATCCCCAAAGACAAAACACGAGGGTTAGAGAGACCAGTGATTCTTTACAGGCTCCTGAGTTGTGGCAATGAAATATCCTATAGTTAATGCGAGTTGCCAAGGGTGACAGTTTAACCTTCTTAACGTATACACAGAGATCCTCTTGTTCCCTCTCAAGCTGTGCCCTGTAAGTCAGCCTGGGCCAGGCCCTGTACAACATCACCTCCTTCGCCCTGGCTTTCGCCAGTTGTCTGGCTGCGGGTGCAAAACCTCTGCTTTGTCTCCAAGGTGTCCAAGTTGTAGCACTGTGTTTAAACAGGCCGGCTCTTCAGCCAAACTAGCCTGCCGCTGGTGCGGAGACTGCCACCCAGGGCATCTGCCAATGGAAAGTGAGCAAATACGTCTAATTTTAGCATTACCAAATTTGACGCTGTTCCTGATCTGCTGAACATGAGGACTGCAGGCATTTCTATGTGCTCAGTGTCATGTACGGCTTCCTATGCTTGCTGTACATGAGCAGGCGGGATAATGACAGACTTATAGCCTTTGCTCTAAATGTTGTGGTTTTCTTTTTTTTTTTTTTTGTTTCATTTTAGTCAGACCCCTGAAGTAATTAGAGTGCCCTGTGGGGTTTTTTTTTGTGTGTGTGGTTTCTATCTGAATACCCATGAAGGAGTTAATTAGCTTGTTTGCAGTATCTAATTAATTCATTTTCAGCTGCAAACTTAATTGCTCCTTGATTGCTGATGAGTAAAATAGCTTGAGGCTCTCAATCAAAATGGCCTTTGATGGATACACAAGAGCTGGGCTTTCACCTTCCAGGCTGGGTGGTGGGTGCCTGTTCTGCCTTCTTGCCGCGGGCCCTGCGGCAGCTGCTCCTGCAGCCCTGGGCACAGTGATTATTGCTGGGCACAAAGCCCTCCTGCCACCGGCCCTGGACTCGGGCTTGACGCCCCCAGCCAAACGCTGGATTTCCTAAAGCTGGAAATCCAGCTGCTGTGAGTGCTGGCAAACTTGGGTGGGAAGGTGAAGCTCAGGGAAGGGCTGGCAACACCCCAAGAATGGCACTGAGGTAGCTGGGAGATGCCACCTCGGAAACTGTTGTGTCCTCGTCTTTGAAGCTGGGATCCTACTGAGGTCGAGAGAAGCTCCCGGTGGAGGCCGGGCTTTCTCTGTTGGGAATCTTGGGTTGTCTGTGAGGGCAAAGCAATTTCCAGGTGTTTGGGGGCACATCAAGCATTTGGTTATTTTTCTTCTTTCTGCTGTGTAGGTATGTATGCACTTATTTATATGGGAGTTAGATTGCTTTCCTAGTCTTCAGTTTCTCCTTTCCAGAAGAATAACAGTAGTAGCTCCTCCAATTTTGAGACTGTTGGATGATGTCAAGCATTGTATAAGAGCTGGGCACATTGATGGTATGAAGAGAAATCTCAAGAATAATTAGAAATAAAGAGAAAAAAGCTGCAGATCTTTTGCATTTATTCTTCTTTTTCCTTTCTTGCTCTTCACGGTTCAACATGAAGCATACACAGTTTATGTTCCCAGTGGTGTACTGGCTTGGATCCAATGACCTTTACAAAAAAATCCATTGCTAACATGGAAAATGTACTAAAACAATGTAACCACGCTTACTGCAGGCATGTATATTGCCTAACACAATAGGGTTCTGATATTAACCAAAGTCTCTGGATTCTTCTGCAAAAGAAATGATTCCACATGGGAGCTATTGTGATGCTCCCTCTGCTGGCTCATGATCCAGCCCAAAATTTTCCCTAGTTGACCTCGCTTGGATGTTGATCCACAAACAAGAACAGAAGCAAATGAGACACGGTAATGTGAAGGGTCAGTGCGGCTCAAAGGAGGGAGAATGCCTACCCACCTCTAGTGCAGAAGAACCAAACGTATAAAGGGGGAGACCTCTGTCTTCAAATAAGATGAATACAGATAGTAGGCAGGAAAGTAAAATCAAGAATTAAATGCTTTTATTACGTATTTTTAACTGGAAATATCTTCAGAAGCTGTTTGCAACTGAGTAAAAATATTTTAATAGGAAGGAGATGCTGTCACTCGGTGTTTTGTTTTTTTGTTTGTTTTCTAGAAAAAGTTCTAAATGTTCATAGGCTGAATTCTACAATATTTTAAATACCTTAATAGTTTATTTGCTTCTTCCCTAAGTTCTGAACCCCTTTCAACTTATTTTCTTTATTGTAGAGCTGGGAAGAAGTTCCTCCTAAAATAATGAAAGGGGAAAACTCAGTTTACTTCAGGAATAACTCTTCCCTTTCTTTCTCCACCCCCCCTCCCAAATCAAATAGTCACAAGATGACCAGTCTATATGCTACAAAAACTGTAAAACAACAAGAAAATGGAGCACATCTTCAAACCAAGAAGCAGCAATAAATGCTGACAAGCTTGTGCCAGTGCAATCTGCTAACAATTTACTCTGGAATTCTGTATGAAAATTTGAATTATTGTGCAACATATGAGATCTAGCTATGATTATACTTTTTCCAAAAGGACAAAAAAGGGAGAAAAAGCTTTCTTAGATGATATTATGACGCTCTGGTCTCTGATTTAGCAGATCCATTAAACATACTTAATATGTATGCTTAGAGAGTTTGCTGATCTCAGCTTTGCCTTGTTACCGGCTTTTGTAGTGGAATTTTAATGGAATTACTAGAGTTCATTATTGATATTAACAGAATAGCAGAATGATTGCTTTTTATTGCTTAGTGGTTTAGATGCAGCTCGTCTTGATGTTTCAAATAGTATTTCCTTTTACAACAGAGAAGACTGTGTCTTGGAGTAAACATAGGCCATGGTTATGATCTGTGATGGAGAGCCCACGTAGCAAAGCCGTGTTTTCAGTTTTATCAAACAGGAACTAAACCAGCAAGACATGAGGAGGGAGATAACAGGCGATTCCTGCGAGCGTGGGCTGGCAACTCGCCCACCGGAGACCAAGCACGGCTTAGGGGCTCCTCAGTCCATGGCTTCTCTTGTTTCCCTCTGAGCTCTCCTGACGATGGGGCTTGCAAATCATCATTTTGGGTGTTGCTGAAAGGAAGCACTGCTCCAAGAAATTTAGGTTCTGGCAAGAACAACTCAGCCTTAATTTTGCCAACTTGCTGGCCTGTCATCTTTACCCCAGTGCCTAGACAAAGATTCTTAGTGAAATCTCTTTCTGGAAGATAGATGGTTCGCTGTGCAGTGGCTCTTGTCCTCTGGTAGGCAGTGGCTCATACTTGGGAAGCGCATTAGAAATATCTTGCCATGGGGGAAGGTCTCTTCTAAATTTGATCTACAGAGAAATTAGATCTCAGATCTATGTCTGTCAGACTGGTCTGTGTTCTGTGGTGGTGGTGGAGAAATACAGCCCCATGTAGAATTTCTAAGGAATGAAGATAGCCATGGTGATACCAACTAAAATGCTGTCTTTGGCAGTCTAGACTCCAGCCCTTCTCCATGATTATTCAGGACTATTGGAGCAATAAAGCAGATACGAATTACAAAGCGTAACAGTTTATGACAGTATTATGGCTTTTTTTGGGATGTCTGTGTTGATGACCTCAGGTATCTCAGATCTGTTTCTGTTCAAGGAAGACTCACATAAAGTCCGTTTTCTTCTGCTGTACGAGCCCTGCTGAGTTCAGGAAAAAGCGTCTTTTCCTCACAGTTCCTGCCTGCTTTTTATTCAGGCCTCTTTTCACACCCAGGGCTCTGGCTTTTTCTTCCAGATGCTTCCTTGTTGCTTTTTTTCTTTTATTTTTTCCTCCTAGGTTCATGTGGTATTTCTTATCCCTTATCTCTCATATACATGCAGTTCCAACCAATATTTCTCAAACCCTTTAGAAACCCTTGAGACGCCGCAGCTCCCAGTCCAGCCTTACCTCCGTTATGGGCGGTGGCTTCTACAGTTTGTCTATCTCCAAAAAGTTTAAAAACATTTTTCCACATTCTCCCTGAATGGGAGACAGTTATTGTAACCACTAGCTTAATAACCATAGGCAATGAGCACCTCAGTGAGGGAACTTGGATGTCCAACATGAGAGGGCTGGACTATAATGTGATTATGCAGCAGAATTCATGGTGTATTGGATATAGGTTATCTTCTGTATAGCTCTTAGAGGTCTTTCTAGGTTTTTGTGAATGCTGAGTTTGAGTATCAGCATTGCCTAAATTTACATATGTGTATAAGTACTCTTTTCACCTGCCTTTCTATTTACTTAAGACACCTGCATTTTTTTCCATGTTATGTGAGTTTGATACATGAGCTGAGGGGTGCCAACCTTAGCAGGTAATCTAAGGTTGAGAAAGATGTGATTTAAATTATTGCGGTAAATAACAGCCTAACCATGAGCTTCCCCAAGAACAGGTCTTACCCCCTTCAGGAACTCAGGAGGAAGAAAAAAAAAAAAGTAATTGTTTACTGTAGTAATAGTGGTAATAGTGTGATAAATAGTGTAATAAAATGCATCTACAGGAAGATGGTTGTTACGGCAAAATTGTCAAGTGGTTGTTGAAAAGAAAGGAGAAAATAACTTTTTCAGTGCTTAAACAGGAAATTATTGGGCATATTATGAATATTGTTTCATTTCTATATAAAAAACTTGTACTCGGAAGAATGGTGAAATTTGCTCATCTGAACAGATTTAGAGACACTAGGATATATTGTCAGTTGGCATAAATTGGTATAGCATTGTACAGGAGCTATGCTTTTATGGCAGATGGAAAATCTGTTATTTCTTTTGGGGGAAACAATTTCAACAACCATATTTCAGAAAGTCGTATTTTTTACATCATGGCAGCCCCAGGCTTAATCATACTGTTAAACCAGTTTAAAAGTTTCCTAATTGCTACTCTGATAGAAGACACTTGGCTTATACAATGTGCTAGAGAATGCAATTTTTGCCACAGTGTGGTGAAGTTGTTCAGTGCAGTATTTCACTGTTAACGCAACAAGGCTTATGTTCCAAACAGCCTAAGAAAATAAGGGCAGCTTTCTCCCTTCTTGCTGTTATGACTTCCGTGATGCAGCCCAAAGCCGGTTAATAGGTGCTTGTGGTGTCAGCAAAAGCAGCAGCAGCGGTGGTTACGTGTGAGAATCGGCACCCGAACCTGCGCTGACTCTCCCCTCTGCTTCGCACCTTGCTGCTATCGTAAAGAGGAGAACAGCCATTTGCAAGGCTGAGTGCTCTGTGTCCTGGCCAAGTCCTTTATAGGTGGGCCAATTTCCTTCCCAAATGTTTGATGATGGTGGTGTTGCTGACATTCCAGAGGCAGCCTGGCGAACGCCTTCTTTTTGCTGGCAGAAGGAACTAATCTTCGGAAATTTAACTCTGAGCTCACTTATTCCGAGGAAAAATGAAAGGCTGATTTTAATGAGCAAAAAGCTTGAGACCTTTAATCATGGTCGTTTCCCTTTTTGAAATCCAGAAGGAATATTTGGAAAGCAAAAGACTTCAGTGAAATGGGAAATAAGCTATAGTTAGGAAAATATTTTCTAATCAGATAACAATAATCCAGAAAGTGCTTCTGAGTTCTGAAGTGTTGCCTACAGTTAAACTAAAGTGGGTTTTTTGAGACTAAATGTGCTATTTCTTGTTCTACCTATTTAATTAAATCATATTATTAAATTAAGTACATAATATCTCTGAAGCTTTTGCTTTCTTGCAGACTGTCCTGGAGCCTGTTTTGTCTTTCATTTAAATTTACTTGACCAAATGTTTCTGGTGACTTTTTGCTGAAGATTAATTGCTACACCCATCTTCACCTGAACATGCAAACATTCCATAAAGCAGGCCATGAGCAACCAAAGATTTCTGTGGATTATGTCCCAAGGCCAGCTGCTAGGATATTGGAATATGTCATGTCTTGTTGATAATACAATCTCTTTCCTGGATGAGTAGAAGTTACCTGGGATAAAGTCACTGACTAGGCAGTACTTGGGAGAATGGGGCCAGAAGCTACAAGAAACTCTGGCTGGGAGTCTAAAATGGGGATTATGAAAATTTCGGCTCACCTAATGCTGTAGTTGCCTTAACCCAATTCCCAGGCACCTATAGCTCTTTCTGCACGTGTGCTTCTGCACCAGACTTCCTCAGGCTCGGCAGGGCTTAGTAGTAGAGCAGTGGGGCCCAGAATTTGGTGCTTGCTACCCCATGGGGTGCAGGACTGGTGGCCCTTCCAGCCCGCTGCGTGTGCACAGCACTGAGCTCTTCACAAAACATTTTGGGGGCTGCTGCTTTTGAAGTGTTGATGGGGGAAGAAGGGATAATGCCCCCTTTAAAGGACTGCTTGATACCCAGAGCCCTTGGCTTCAGCTTCTCATCTTATCTGCTTTCTCAAGGGAGAAACTGTGCTTCCAACTTCGGGTCCAGGTGATGTTTATGCAGGAGTACTTGGAAGGGAGACAAAAACCCTTCCCACCTCTTCTCAAACATAGCTGAGCCCCAAGGTTACAGCCTGGCTCAGTCTTGCTCTTATCTGGCCCTAATGAGAGTCGTTTTATCCAAACCCCAACAGCTTGATTAGGAAGGAAAGGCGAAGAAATCCCTTCTCTCCCCCTTGGGTCAAGTGCCCAGTGCTTTTAGGCATCTTTTTCTTCTGGCAACTTTAATTTCACCCTGTGCAGGGCTGACTTTCTCCTGGCTGGACAGCTTAAGGATGGTGATGGTGGCAGTGGATGGTGATGGTGGCAGTGGTGTGGCAGCCTATGGGCTGCCTGCAGGTTCTCCCTCCTGCGCTTCCCAGCCAGCCTTGGCTCCTGCATGTCCTCGTGGCTTCCGCGTTGCCACTGGGCCCCAAGGGACGGGTACACCACACACCGCCGTAACCTCTTCCTCTGGCAGATGGCATCAAAATATTTGAGAGGGCCAGCTGTGGTCGCGCTTTCCTCGGAAGGCTTTCTGCAAATACCTCTAATTAAGTTGTATAGAAACAATAAATCAAGGCAGCTGTTGACACGCTGGATTTAGCAAGGCAGTTGGTGCGGCAGGAGCCCCGCGGCAGCGCGGGGTGCAGGGTGGGCTTGCAGGGCTAACAGAGCGGTCAGAAACATTGCTCTCCCTGCTCCTTCTCCTTTGGCACTGGAGACTGTAGGCTGGTAAAGCTGGAGGTGAGGTGGGGTGTGCAGTGGCTCAGGCCACCTTCCTCAAGGTTACTTCAAGGATTTCTAAGCCTTGAATGATAGAGCTAAGTCAATTTAGCAGCTTGGAGCCACTGAATGCCTCCTCTGCGGAGGTGTCCTCTCATTCCTTCCACCTCTTGACTGTGCTCCTGCCCCTTCCTAGCACAGGCAGCAGCACTTGTCAAGTCTCTTGGTAGAAACCAATTAGCAGGGAGAGGGGGGAAAAAAAAGCAAGCTGAACTGGCTTTGGAGGTTCATGAAAGAGGCAGCAGGAGTGGAAGGTTACCCCCTTCCTCTGCAGTAGCTGTTAGACCAAGCTCAGCTGCAGGGGCAACCACAACCCAATGAAGTCTCCAGGCGTGCGACATGTGCAGTGCTTATGCCTACCCCAAGGGCTGCACATGGGCGCTGTTAGGAAGAAACCTATTTGCATGTACAGAGGTAAAACTTGTTAATTAACTCTTATTTTTAGTAAATACCTTTTATAGTTTTCTCCCTGTATTTTTTCCTTATTTTTTTTCATCCTGAGAAGGCAAAATCAGTTCTTCAAAGAGAAGTGAATAGACTAACAGTTTGCTCAATGCTTATTCAACAAAATTCATTAGTATTTTTTTTTGTTGGTTTTTATTTTTTGGTTGACTGGCTAGGAAAACAAGACTTTCAGGCTTTCGAGATGAAAAAAATAAGTTGGCAAAGATTCCATTTCAGAAGGCTATTTTTGCCAATAAATAAATACATCTAGGTAATTTTAAGCTGCTTCAGATCCCACAGGCCAGAGATGGAAAGCCGTCCTTTGACTTTTAAGACACTTGTGGAAATAACTCTTTTCGTCTTACAAGGAGAATTAGGGGATCTGATCACAGAAGTTTCTGGTGATTTCACTGACGGGTGGGGGCTGGACTTGTCTTCACATACGCAAAGGGCAATAAAACAAGCGACCAAATGGTCAGAGAGGTCCCCATAAACATATCAAAGTTTAATGTTTGGTTTACGTAGTAGGCCTTGAATGTCTGCAGAAGACGGGTTTAAGCTGAGCTGCCAGACTTGAAAGTAATGCAGGCATGACTGCATATTTCATCTGCCAGCTCTGCTCCAAAGGCAATAACAAACAGGGGGAAGGAAAAGGGGTAACATTTTAAACCACTACTTTGTGAATGCCTGGTATGTGCCCATTCGTCAGTGCCCACAGAGAAGAGAAGACGCACAGTGTGGAGCTTGTTGGAGACTTTTGCGACTGTGGTATTTAACAAAAAGGCACCAGGACTATTGCTCAAATAAGCTGCAGCTTCTACCATCAATGCCTATAATGGAACTGCACTGGTAATAAATTGTGGCAATGAGCTCGTTAGCAGTGTCCAGGCCTTAAACACTTGCTTGGTTACCGTAGCTATAGCTCCAGATCATCAAAGTGCTGCAGGCTACTGAATGCCTGTGATGGGAGAGCTTTGCTAACCTGCTCTGCAAGAAGAAGGGGCAGGATTTCCATCTCTCTGCCTTACAGCACTATTAGTAAAAAGGCTTAGCAGCACTCAGCACAGCTCTGCTGCAAAGATAAGTAATGACAGCATATTTAGAAAGCTTTTTTTTTTCCTTTAGCTTTTAATGTATTAATTTAACCTCCAGTTAGGGTGTGGACTGACTAGAGGCATATAGAAAATGCCTGTCCAAGCCTATTCTGTAGGCAGAAAACAGCTTATCTTCAGTCTTCCGTGAAAAGACTTAGATGAAACAGAAGACGGGAGCTTGTTTCGCTCAATACTAATCACAGTAATGTAATATGTATTTGCTTTTCTCAATTACCGGCCTGAAATGGGAGGCTTTAGAGAAAATATTTTTTTTCCTTTCCCTCTGACAATCTTATCATTTTAATGCTGCTAGTTATTTATACATAAGGGAAGGGAAAAGGGGGAGCGATAGCCTGAAACGGTGTGACCAGGCTTGGAACAACAAGAGCTGAGGACCTGCAGTCTCAGCTCGCCGAGGACGGGGCGGGCAGCCCGTAACAGCACAGCGGTAGCAGGAGGCAGCAGCTGCCTCGGTGCGTGTTGCTGGCTGAGTGCAGCCGGGTGCAGGTGGGCGTCTGTGCTGGTCAGCTGGTGGTTACATCCACGGCCTCAGCTGGTGTGCTCTGAGGTCTCAAATCTCCTGAGGTAACATCTGGAGCACTTTTGACCTGGGGCAGGGTCAGAAATGCTGTCACGGAGGGGAAGAGGAAGGGCCTCGTGTTTGGTATAGCCACGCTTTCGAGCACTTCTGCAGATTTCACTAGGTCAGGCGTGTGGTTTCTCTCCAGCGGGCCCCAGCTGGTTTTGCAGGCCCTGTTTGGGCATCGTGTTTGAGGAGCGAAGCTGCCCACCACAGGGACAGGAGGAGGAGAGAGGTGGAGCAGACAAGTGGAGATGCTTTGTCTTCGAATATTGTGTTCAATTTACAATGTACAAGAAGGACGTTTTTGTCCTGGAGCATGTCCAAAGAAAGGCAATGAAACTGGAGAAGGGGCTGGAGCACAGACCTTATGAGGAGCGGCTGAGGGAGGTGGGATTATTTAGTGTGGAGAGGAGAAGCCTCGGAGGAGACCTCATGGCTCTCTACAACTACCTGAAAGGAGGCTGTAGTGAGATAGGGTCAATCTCTTCTCCTGCCAATAGGACAAGAAGAAACAGCCTCAAGAGGTTCAGGTTGGAAATTACGAAGAATTTCTACATGGAAAGAGTGGTCAAGCATTGGAACAGGCAAACCAGGGAAGTGGTTGCATCACTGTCCTTGGCAGTGTTCAAGAAAAGTGTAGATGAGGCACTTGGGGATGTGCTTTAGCAGGTATGGTGTTGAAGGGTTTATGGTTGGACTTGATCTTAAAGGTCTTTTCCAACCATAACGATTCTATGAAGTGGATGGGCAGTGCATGGAGGTAGCTGGCCAGTTTCTAGAGCAGCACAGACAGTGCTGGAGGCGCTGTGAGATGGGGGTGCATGGAGAGGATGCAGTGTCAGGACAGGACAGAAAATCCAGAAATTACCCGTGCAGCTACATTTACACTGACATATCAACTGTGTTGCTATCGAATGGATAAGCCAAATCATGGAACTTGGTTATACTTGGACACGTCAGACCACCCAAGTGTTGAATTACTGTCCTTTTCTCACGTAGGATCTAGTCCAAGCTCCAGGAAAGTCAGCACAACCTTGTTGACTTAATGGATTGCGCCATTTAGGGCCAAGATTTTTTTCTACAGGTGTCTTAGAATTTGGGTGGCAGTGAGGAGGGCAAGCGGCCAGCACTCTTTCCTTTTCTTTCAATTAACTGTAGTCAATCGAAATTTTGCTCTTGTCAAATTATTATTATTTTTAAAATCAGGACCTACTTTTGCAAAAAAACTTAGCTTTTTAAAAAATTCTAATAATTGAACTGAAAAAATAAAAATGATTTATTGTGGCTTTACGTTCTGATTTATTATTTTTTCTTGTCTCTCTTTTAGAAACTAAACTAGAAGGAATGAAGAGAATATATATATATATATATATATATATATTATTTTCTCCAAAAAGAAACTTTTGAAATTGAGCATCTCAGAAGCTCCAAAGAAAATATCTTTGGTTTATATGGGCAGTAACTTCTTCCCTCTGCACTTGCGCATATTATGAGAGTTCATACAGAGAAGTTTTATGCAATCATTTAGGACAAAATAGAAAGTTTGGAATGTTGCTACTCTTAAATCTTTGAAAAAAATCTATTTGCTAGCATGCATCTCAAATTTAGCAGATTGATGTAAATCAGAACAATTCAGAACTAGAAGATTACCGAGAAAATATAATTTAGAGTTAATATGCAGTATTTTGGTGTGTGGGGAGGTAGTATGTATCTGTGACTACTTCCGAAGATGTTCAAGGGGGCTAAAAGCAGGTACTAAGGTCTTATTCACTCATAAAAATCCTGGCCTGTCTTTTATATTTAAAGCTTCCAGTCTTCTGTTTAAATCAATATTTATATTTAAAAAATGAAAATATTCACCCTATCAAAATTTTAACATATAAAACCCCATTATCTTCCTAATTATTCAGTCAGCTGTTTTGACACATGCACTGACAAAGACAATATGAAGAAACAGGGCCTTGAGTGTTCTTACCTGCATTAGCGAGTGTTTAGTAGGCAGCAAGCCCTTAATAATAAATATTTTCTTATCCTCATGTTCTTTATTTTTTCCTGTTTCCTGACTTCTACAGCTTGGCCATCAGTTTCATGCTGCTCTTGGTCAGTCTCATGTGAGGGCTTAGGGGCACAGGACTGGGGATGGTATGAAAAAAGTCCAGTTTCTGTGATTTTTTTTTTTTTTTTTAACTGCATGGTTTTGTTTATAGTAGATCTTCTATAAAGAGCCTTTCATTGCAAAGAATCTCCAGCATCTTTATGCGATTTACTCGAGAAGCAGTGAAGCGATTTTTAGCATGCTGAAAAACTGCAGCCAGCTCTGAGGAGGAAGGTGTTATTTTTACAGATCGGGACAAGGTGCAAGACAGAAATATCTGCCTGAACTCAGAGCGTGGAGCACAGGAGGGTGAAACGTGAGGAGGCCGTTAGGCTTCTGAAATTAAAAGAGGATATGGAAAAGCTGGGTGCGCTTGGATGGCTAACTTTTTTTTTTTTTTTTTTTTTTCTGAGAGATGATGTCTCTTAACCCCCCCTTTTTTTTTTCCGTCAAAAAGTAACGTTCCCTTTCGTGGCTCCCTCTGAAACACTAACCAGATTGCAAAATATCGATCACTTTGGTGTGGTGCTTCGGAAGGGCTGGGCGCACCTGGAGCACCCACCTAGCAGAGCCCAGGGAGGTTGGGTGAATAGGCTGCTGTGCTCCTTCGCAGGGACCGCCGACCCCACAGCTGTGCTCCTCCAAGGCTTCTCGTTGTAATTTTCCATGAAGCTATGGAAAAATATTTATCCTTCCTTCTATAAACATGTCTGTAGGAGATTTAAGGGAAGGCTTTCACGCATGCGCTGCACACACACACGCACACACCAAAAAGTCCCCTTACATAGCTATCATTAACAACGTGTCTGTGTTTCAGTTCTCCAATAAATTACAAAAAACAGTGTTTTATCTTTGTTACCCATGTCATTTTTGTAGTCAGATTTGTGTAGCTAGTTGTAATATATGCAGTAGAGAGATGCAGGTTTCTGACCACCTCTGTGGAAATGAAATACTAGGAGAAGCATCTTCTGGGATGGTATAGATTAAAGAAACTATTCTTATTCTATGTTCTTCAATATGCTTGGGGTGTGGAATATGAGGATAAGAGCCAGTCAAGAGGACATGCTTTCTTTCAGTTCCCGCTTTGCTCACATATACCTGGATTATTTTTCCCTCTCCTCAGGAGCAATCTCCACTTATATCTGACTGCTGTGCAATCAGCAGCATTTCATTGCAGCGATGCCCTTTGTAATAGCGAGACGAGTGCTTTTATCTACAATTACATCTTCCCCGGCGCATTACCAACGTGTACAGTAAAATAAAAAGGGAGAGCTGAGCATATGCATGCTCTCAAATGGAAAGTTGTGTTTATGTGGTTGTGGTTATGGTCAGGCAGCAACCAGCTGCACATTCCTCAGTGTACACAGAAGATGTGTCTCAGTTTTCTGAGTCCACTCGTTCCCTCAACATTCATTCAACAAAAGGTCTTTGATCGGGTCACCAAGTGCAAGATAAGAAAGTTCTTTGGCCAGGCACTGCTGCTTTTGCTGATTAATAGAAATAGGACCTGAAAGGGGTGGACACAGGTGCTGATGACTCTTCCTCAGGTGGTAGAATGTGACCAGCCAAGTCCAAGAGGGTAATGCTTGGTCATTACTGAAGCTGAATCATGAGGAAATTATGTTGGTTATTCTGCAAAAAGCATCTTCTATAAATATCAAAGTTATAAATCTGTTTTGTGAGGAATCTTCATATTTTGAAACTTGCTCCAAGTCTGAATTTGAAATGAAAATTTCAAGAGTTCTTTTTGAGAAATTTTTAAGAGTTCTTCATTCACCATAATTTCCCCAAAGTTTCAGATCTATTTTGTGTGTCAGATGTTAAAAATATTAACAAGATGTTCGAGTGCCAAATATGTTGAACTACAGGGGGGAAAAAGGTATTCCGAGCAATAGCTGAGTTGACGCCATAATTGGATTTCTAAAAAGTAGAATAATTCAGCTCTTGAGTTGTCACATTGTAGGCAACAGTATAAGAGTAAGAAGTGTGAAAGGACATTAAATTGGATTTTGAATGATACTACTTTTTTCCAATTATATTTTAAATATTTTTCTTCTAATACTTCTGCCAATAGTGTTGTAATTTAAAGAAGAAACACTTTTATCAAAACAGGCTTTTGCAAAGTTATTCTGATCATATTTAAGACAGATAAATGGAGTTTTTCCTCTTCCTTGCTTTTGAAAAATGGTTTTTCCCCCTCTATTTAAATAGAAAAAAATCGTGTTCATTAAAATAAGTCCAGCAATTACCAGACCTCTGAGGGTGGCAGCTGTGATACCATGCTGAAGTTCTGCATGGAGCTTCTATCATCTGCATCACAAGTGAGGACAGAACAGGCTATAACCGCGTTGTGCTCTGAACTCCTGTACAACTCAGGCTGAAGGAACTTGGTTATTTCCACAAACGAGGGGTAGATGCCTTCAGTGGCTGTAAAGATGTCAGCCTTGTAATGGGACCTCAGATGATGGAGGTGATATCCTATTCCTAGCTAAGTTATTCTCATGTCAGAGTGCTTTTTCAGTCAAGAAATGGTTGGAGTTTTTTTATGGTCTGAATAATCTTCTGTTTCAGCTTTCAGAGACTGTATTTTTTTTTTCTAAGTTGAAGATCTACAAAATGCTTTTTTTTCTTTCCCCCTCTCTAAGTTGAAGATCTACGTGATGCTTATTGCCATTTACTTCCTCTACTGGCAACTGGAAATTGTAAGGTTTGTTTAATTTTGTTAAGGTTTTGTTTCATTTTCAGTATATTAAATTTGTTACACTTTTTTACATCTATCAATATAAAGCCTTTCCAGAGCTTCAGTGAATGTTATGAATCTTTCCAGCACACTTTCCATTTTTTCAACACTGCTGTTTGTGCACAGACATATACCACCCAATAATGGTCTCATTAGATCTCTTTACACATTATAACCCCTTTCTCATGTGTTGAAAAGCAATTTTTGCCTTCCTTCAGAATGGCATTTTGAGTTTTGCTGTTCTTCCTCTGATTTGCGAGACCTTGTTCCACGTCACTGTATGCTGTGGTATTGTGCGGTTTGATCTATGTTCTGTGTTCCTAAATGCATGAAGTTGCTTTAGCTTCAGACTTCAAATTAATCTATTAGCTAAATTGCAGGGGAAAAATGCTAGAGAACAAGCCACCAGAATGACCTGTCATCATTGTTGTTTATCATAATCTTTGTATTTTTAAACATTATTTGCAGTTACTTTATACATATTGGAGTGTTAATATGAGTATCAGTCTGTATCTGGAAGAATACAGATAACTTGTCCTTTGGAGACACAGCTACTAATCTGTCTTGGGTGGGCCTAGATGAATGAGGAAGATCTGTTATTTTTAGCGGGGCTCCGTAAAACAGAGTACTGCCCTCACAAAACAGCTTGTGAAATCAAGGACCAAGATGAGAATTTCTGTAACAAAGAAATCACATTGACATTTTCTTATTAAGTATATCATGCCAAAAATCTTGCTGTATAATTACTATATAGGCAATTACTATATTGTTTACCACAGGAATTCCTTTTATAGTTTTAATGAATGCACATTCGAATAAATCAGTCTGCAGGGTTTTCATTTTCCTTTCTTGTGCCTTAATGCTTCTTACTTACTAATAATGATACTCGGCAAAGTAGAATTTGACTTTAGCTTGCGCCGGGCTGACTACCATTGATACCAAGTACATTTACAGTATGTAATGGAGCTGCAGATCTTATTGCTGCAAGGAATCACACATCTCAAGATCTTACTAGGGTCCTAGGAGGAAACAGAAGGCCGTTCCAACCTTAATGATTCTATGATTTATATGCAGGTATATGGAAATCCACAATTGCATGAAGAAAGTACTGACCTGCCATACACAAGACCCTAGTCCTTTTGTCATCACTGTTCTTTACTTTTCCTGCTTTGCTTTCCCCCTTCTTCCCCTTCCTCCAGCACACAGTCGTGCCTTAGTCTTCCTAAAGGTATAAGCAGCTATGTAATATTGAACAATATTACAATATTATAGTTCTGTAGTACTATAAAAAGTATTATTAATTTACAGGTTAACTTTTCCTGTAAAGTTATTTCAGAGGAAGGAATATTTTGTAAAATAGTCATACTACATGTCCAGTCAGTAGCTGTGCTAGTGATCCAAATAGGACAATTGTAGCCATTCCTATCTTCTTACGGGATTTGCACCTGTGTAACTGAGGAAGGTGTTGAGCTCTACGCTGAGCTGTTTATTTCTTCAGTAGCCCTTCAGTTTTATATTGCCTAAACCTTATTTAAATATTGGTTTTTGTCAAGCTGGGGAGAAACAGAAAGAAGAACTGCGAGAATGAGAGAAAATATGATGTAACGATTGTAAAATAAACATAGTACAGGAAAGGCAAGAAAGTCAAGCTCAGTCAAAGCCGTAGAACTTGTTGGAAATCTTCGGATGGAAGGTTTTCCAACGGAAAATGCTGATTCATTGGCACTTTTGCAGAAAGTGTTAATTTCAAATAAGCCTCATCTAGAAAGAATGATTGAAAACCATTTCCATAAGATTACAGTCAGCTCTCTTTGAAGGTTTGAAATTACTTTCTTTTTGTCTTTGATATTATTCACCCTGTTTTGAAATTTTGATTGGCTTGGAATTTCAATTTTTTCTTTGCTTTTGGTCTTTTTTTTTTTTTTTTTTTTTTTTTTCTAGAATAGATTAATTAGTATAGTTTGGTTTCTTTACCAAAAAAAAAAGGAGAAAAAAAAAAGTGGCTTTTTCCACAAAGGCAAAAATATTGTTAGGTTATGCAAGTTAATTATAGGGAAAGGGTAGTTGAGCAAGAGTAACTTGAAGGAAAAAGCCTATGAAGAAAGTCGAGAAAATCTTGTACAACGGTACCTGGAGGAGCCCTTAGCTAGTGCTTAGGAAGGTGTTTGGGTGGCAGGTTCTCCGGGGAGACCTGCACGGGACGTGTCACCAGATAACCCAGGCACTCGGGGAGACTTGGGTGTTGTGCAGCAGCTAGGGAAGGCGCCTGTTGCAGGTTACTGTAGGAGAACCTGAGTCTCTGTTTTGTTTTGAGCAAACAGAGGTGCCCCAACCAGAATGCAGGTGAATGGTGTAGGTCAGGTCATTTCACTGGGGAAACTGAGCCAGAAGGACACAAATACCAGGCAGACAGGGTTTTACAAGCCTTGTAAATGGCCTTTTTAAAATGGAGGAGAAAAATGAGAGAGGACTTTCGGGGTTAAATATTCACCGCAAAAGGTTTGAAGCTTGGCAAAGCGACTATCTCATGTTGAGTATTTCCTCTCTTTAAAAAATAGGACTTTTAGGACTTTGACTTTTTTTTTGCGCACAGAAACATTATTACATCAATGAACGAACAGACTGTCATCAATTTTTCCACTTAATAGAAACAATTTTGGCTTACTGCCCGGGGTTGGAAAAGACTGAGAATTCATGCACTGCTCTACCACTTCCATTGCACATAAAACATTCTACCCACAGAGGTCTAAATGTCTAGATGACCTGATTCAAGAGATATTTGTATCTTGGCTGCTTAGTCAAGAGACTAGATGTATGATGTTTTTGCATTTGTGATATTTGTGTCTTCCAAGTTAGGAATTTTTAGCTTGTAACCCATTGTAGCCAGTACCCTGGAGGAGGCGGCAGCCCGTGGAGAGGTTAGGTGCAGAAATGAGGACAGCTCATCTTGAGACGAGGCTAGGGAAGTTTATCCCAGCTGTGAGACTCTCTTCTGAGGTGAGTGATTCGCCTCCTTGGATCACCAGCACCGAACCCTTGCCAGGCCTGGTTCGTTGCCACGTGCTGAGCTGTGAGCTGCTGCAGATCAGCTGCTCTTCATGAGCAGCAGAGCTGTCCTGGCAGGACGGGAGCAAACCTTCGGGATGGGTGTGGGAGGGAGGTTGGGAGAACCGCTGGAGAAGTTGCAGGCTAAGCCCTTTCCCGCATGAATCAGGGTGCTCACGAGGACACAGGGTTAACGTCTACCTGGAGACACAAACACAGACCTCTGCGCTGTAATGAAGAATTGCATGAAGGCCGTGGGCAGGGAGGTGACTTCCGTCTCTCCTCACCTCTGCTGCTGACCTGTCTGCAAATTAGCATGAGAAGTAAGCGTGGAAAATGTTCTCGAGTCCCTCACACGTTTCAATCCATCTGGAAAGGAGAAAAAGTAAGGGAGAAAAGTGAGTTGTTAGTATTAAAAGCAAAACAGAAATGTCTGGCCACTGTGAAACAGAGCGATCTGCTGAGCCAAGCGCTCCTTCCACCCGGGCATATTGTATGATGACGTCTGTTGTACAGGCTGATGCAGGGAAAAACTGGTAGGATGATTGTGCCTGGTTTGCTGTCACTCAGCATATGAAAAGCAATGGGTTGTGATACTCGAAGAACCTCTGTAGGTACAGCACTGTTACAAGAGGTAGAGCGAAAACCAGATGGGGCAACCCAACTACTCCGCAGTTGAGCAAAAATTTCCTTAAGTTCCTGGAACAGCCTTTTGTCTACTACTGATGTGATCAGCTAAAGACACGTTCTGCTGCAGGTTATGTGAAAACAGTCCTTTTATATTTATATATAACTGCAACCTTGAAAAGTTAAGTCTATCTAGAATAATACTTAGAACAATGTGTTTGCAGGTCTGTATTTTTTGAAACTTCTTGATTATGAGCTATCCCTTTTGAAAGGAAGTAAAATATATGTGCAAAATTGTATTTGTTATAAAATATTATTATTAAATGCATGTATACTTTTTTGCTCACTGGAGCTGTAGCCAAAAGCTGTATAAAGATTTTTGGTATTTCAGTAGTGGTAGAAGAGCTTACTTGCCTCCTTGACCCTTTTCAGAGACCTGGCTTGATTTTGTGTTGCAGACAGGTCATGCCTTGCCTAATGAGCTTGGTGTTTACCGAGTGATGAGTGCAGTGCGGGCATCTTCTAAAGGAACTAAATTAAGGGCAAGAAGGTGGCATGCAAAAGTAACCAGGACAGGGAAACATCACTGGTTTGAGTGGTGAGATTAGTGCTAATTCCGCCCGAGTCCTTTCTTCCACCAGCATGAATTTTAATGACGAGGTAAATGGGCCTGTTGGGTTAATTGCGCGATGCTCTTGGCCGCGTGAGTGACTCATGGCCAGGGCGCATGCGGGAGCGCTGGCGGCGGCCCCTGTGCGCCCATAGCTTGTGCGCTCGCCCTGCGGTTCCCGGGGTGCTGGGGACAGACGCGGCTAAACGATCTTGTCTAATGAGCGTCTTCTGTTTGGTGCGTGCGTTATTTTTTAGAAGTAAACTTTTGTAACTTGTAAAATCAACTATTTAACACACGAGGGGAAAGAGGAAAGCCTCTTACCTGCTCGCTTAAGAGTAATCCCAAGCTCAGGTAGCAGTGCTGGTTTCTCTCATATTTAGGAGAGTCTTAGTTGGTGTCTGTGTAACCCAAAATAGGGAAGGACTATGGATGTATACGCACAAGCAGAAGGTTAAGGAGATTAAAAAAAAAAATCATCTAGTTTAAATAGTTTAACACTTTTATATGATTTGAAGTATATTGGAGTTCAGCTGATGCAACCAGAAATGGTGTTTCTTCATTTCTGTGGGAATAGGAGCTCCTTCATAAGAGTTCCTTCTCTCTCCCACCTGTAATTCCTGCTAAAGTAGTTCCCGTGGATGCTGTTTCAATACTGGCTACCAGCGTCATGAACCTTGTCTTCAGGTTTGAGTACCTCTGCACTGACCTTGCCATTTGTGTGGGCATCAGCCAAAGTTTTGAAGAACTTTCATTTTTTCTATTTATCTCTCTTGCTTCTAGTGCAGGGGTCAGTGATGATTATTTCTGCAGTGCTCCCAGACCCCTCCCAAACCTGTATTATTGTTTTTATGGCTCTGCTTTTAGTATCAGTGTTGTGCGTGGCTTTTGCAAATATTCTTGCTATTAGGCCTGTATGGGGGGGGGGGCATAATTGTCTCTAATGCTAATGAACAAATTGCTTTTGTTGCCCGCTGTTTTAAATACTTGTGACCCATTTTTGTCTGCATTTGTGATTAACTGCACAGGCCACTGTGTACGTTTAACACACGTACGTGTGTTTGTTTTTCCTTGCTATCTAAAGCACAAGCTGAGTTTTTTCCCTGGCCCTTCTTCTGTAACAGTAGCCCGCTTCTGTCTCCGTGCTCCCTCCCCACTTGTATCTCGGATTTGGATGTGCTGCTGAAGAATCTGGGATAAACGCAGCTGTTTTCTCTGTGGTGTGCGCTTCTCCTTCAGCCTGGCTATGTGTTGTGGTCGTGGTTAGGACTTGGAAGCTGTTTTTCTCAGCAACAGGCTGCAGCGCTTGCTCGTCTCCTCTGTGTGCTGTTAGCGTTTGCAGCCCTGGCAGCGTGCAGTTCTGTTCAGACATGTTGGTCCTCCAAAGCCTGAGGTTAAACAAATGTGCATAGTTTTTCATTTAATATAAAGCAAAATAAAAACTTTTTTATTTAGTACTTTAAATACCCCCCCAAAAAAAAAAAAAAAAAAAAAAAAAACTTATCCTATGATACTTTAGGCCTAACTTTACATGTGCACAGTTGGGGAACTAATAAAGATATGGGTGTTTTTCTTACAAGAACTATTTTTTACAGCTAGTCATAAGCAAACAGCAGTTTTACAGATCTTAACGTGACCATCCCCAGGAAATGGAAAAAAGTCCATTCCCCATTCTTGCTAGAAACCCATCTTGGCAAGAGACATCACCTGCTCCAGGAATTTTGTGCTGCCTTAACCTTATGGCATAAGGTTGGTCCGTGTCTGGTAGTTGGGGAGGATCTGGGTTACAAAACCTGGTCCCATGATGCCCATCTCCCCCTGCACAGTCAGGGTGGCAGCCATGGGCTGGGTGGCAGCGCTGGAGAGCAGTTTGCACCGAAAGGCGCCCAGTTCGCACTGCTCCTTTCCCACAGAAAAAGAGAAGCGCTGGCACACAAGGGGAAGTGGCCCTGGCGAGGCAGATGCAAGGCACCTTTCCATCTGCGCTTCACTGGTTTTGCTGTTAGTGTGTGTTTTCCAGTGCCACTTTGTGAAAAATCAGAAGGGGCAAACCCCGAGGAGCTGGCGTGAAGTGCTGAGTGCTGATCTGTGGTGTCCTCCTGCACGAGTGGAGCCAGCGCGGTTAGCACAACCGCATCTGCTTTTACCTGTCAGAGACCCCAAATCTGTTGTGCCCTTCCAGCTTGGAGCCTGAGCACAACAGAGCAGGCAAAAAGCTGCTCTTGGTAGAAGTATGAAGAGTCTGGCAAGGGATAGTGAACTAACTGCAACAAAAACGCACTTGGCAGATGTACCCTTTCTATTTACAAATAGTATGCAAACAGTCCTTGATTTCTTTTATTTTGTTTTCTTAAACCAACTTTTCATCTCACTCATGAATGCTTAGAGGGAACATAGCTGAGTTTGGAGGATACTTGTACATGATTTGAATATTTCTTATTTGCTTTAGCTCTATTGGTTGCTTGCAGTGTGCTGCCTTTTTTTTATTTATTTTTTTTGGTACCTGCCTTGGGAATTCCCAAACCACAAGAAGCTTTTACATTAACTCTTCAAATGTTCTCAATGCAAATAGTTGTCCCAGTCTCTTAACGTGTCTTCATTAATGAATGTATGTTTGCACAGGAACCTGCAATGTTATCCGTGTTTGTGAATCTTCCTGGAGATGGAACTAAATTGCTAAGAATGTTTGCTGTAAGCTAATGAAAAATATCTTGCACGCCGAGAATTTGCAGGTTTTTCTTAAACAAATACTTGTAAATACTTCTCTTTTTCCCTGCTGTGCTATTTTTTCCAATCAGCGTGTAGCTGGGAAAAGCCATAACTATACTGTTAAAAAAAAAATCTCTTCCTTGCCTATTACTGGAAAGGGCCTGTTTTCACAGAATCCCAGGGTGGTTGAGGTTGGAAGGGACCTCTAGAGATCATCTAGTCCAACCCCCTGCTCCAGCAGGGACACCCAGAGCATGTGACACAGGGTGGAATCCACACAGGTTTGGAAGATCTCCAGAGAAGGAGACTCCACAAACTCTCTGGGCAGCCTGTTTTCATAAGCTGAATGTAAAATAATTCTTTAAACTCATGCTGGGGAGCAGAGAGAAGTGTGCGACATTGAACTCGGATGATTACTGGGAAAAAAAGGGGTAAAGAGCAGGGTAAATTCTGCCTGTCCCATGCTGTTTCTCACTGGCAATAAGACCTCTCTTTACCAGCTAAACAGAAAGAACCTGGAACCTGCATGATTGCCATGAAACAAAGAACGAGCTGTCAGTGTTGGGCTGGCTGTGAAGCTTCTTGCCTTATTTAGTTAATACCAAAGCTGCCTGCGAGAGCTGTGTGCTCGGGTGACGGGGTGATAGCACCAGCTTGTAGCTGCTCAGCGGCCCTGAAAAGAAGCGGTGAGAAGTAAGACAGTTCAAGCAGAAAGGCTCCTGTTCTTATCAGGCATTTTCTGAAATCAGAGTACTCCCAAGTTTCTACTTGCAGCCCTGTATGCTAATGCAGCCCTCCTGTAATGGTGTCTATCAGAGCATCCCTTGGTCTCCACAAGATAGCAAAGTTAGCACAAGTCTGCTTGAGTATTAAATATCTTAGTCCCTTATTTGTCTCATTGCATATATAGCTATTCTGTCTCTGCTTGAATTGTTTTGACTAACTCTCATTTACCAGAAATTCTTTTTCAAAGTTTGGAGAGAGTTATTTGTTATTTTTGTCATGCCTTGATATAGTACAAATTCTTGCATAGTCTTTGAAGGTGATTTCATGTTGGAGCAAGTGTAAATCTCCTTTTTGCAAAAGGGGTAGGTAGCTTTGACTCTATTCTTTTAGAGGTATAGAGTTTGACAGAATATATGCATATCTATCAGCTGCCTGGATTTCAGCTTTTTCCTTTGTGTCTTGGTGTTCAAGTCTCAGCAGAGAGGATGTTATGTTGTCTGCTATGTCTGTGGTTTTGCCTTATGTTTGTAGAGGGTGTATATATTTACTATTTTGGTGAAATATATGCCCATCCAGTATTATGTTATACAAATGGGCTTTATCTGTTCAACACATGTTGCTTGATTTGGAATGTATGATTTGTCCCGAGGAAATCATTTAATCCTGGCAGTACCTCCTGGTTTTAGTTCTGACAAGCCTTATCAGATAGCATAGACTTTGAACTTCGCTTGGTTCTTCCTTTTTGTGTGTTACTCCTTCCCCTGGTGCAGGTAGAAGCAGCGCTGAGCTGTGCATCGGCTGGGCTGTGCATGCAGCTTTTGCCATGTGCTCTGTGTGCAGTTTGGGAGGTTGCTGTCAAGAGCTCTTACAATACATTCTCTTGTGGTTTATGGTCAGTTTCTACTCAAATGGTTGCACTTCCTTATCCACTCAAGGCAGATAAGTAGATCAGCAGTCAGATTAAGTGAAACTGGAATATAGAAAGATGCTTACTGTGATGCGGGTCTGAGGGTGACTCCTTGAGGATGCTGTTGGCCATGATATATGGGCCCAGCTGCCACATGGCCACATACATGCAAGAATCAAAACAGTATTTCACAGCAGGACTATATGCTTTACATATAAAACCATTAAATTACCTAAGGCAGAGAAGGTGCTTCCTGTATTACCACCAGGAGGACCTATTTAAAAATATTCTCCAGGGGATTGTGTCTTTTGGTCTTTTTCCTGTTCCTGGTATTTCCATATGGGTTGTTGTTGTTGTAAGAAACTACACAGAGTATATACAGTTTGAAATTCTAATATGAACCTTTAGCAGTCCCAGCATTAAAATGATTGCTCCAGCAGACTGTGTCTGAAATGTGCCTGCATAGGTAGTTCACTGTTTGGAGAACTGCTGGGTAGCTTTCCGTTGTCTGCAGGACCATTTGGACCACTGAATTTAGGATAATATCTAGAGAACACTGTTTTCAGGAAATGTTTGATGACAAAAGATGGTTCATGTAGAGGAAGTAATAAATACTGGATTGTATTGGCTCTTTGCCTATCTCTTAATGTTTAAATGCTGAACTTGATGTCAGAATTATGTGGCCTCCTGTGAGTATATGAAATCCAGAACTTAAGAATATTTGAAATACAAGCAAAAAAATCCAAATGCCAAGCAAGGAAAACAAATCTCACACCAAGAAAACAGGCACACCAGGTTTCTAAGAAGATGGAGAGAATGGTTGACATTTCTGTATTTCCTGGATTACAGTAAGAAATTATCACATGGAGGAGAAAAGAAAAAGACAAACAGACCCTGTATATATCCTCTGGTGAGCAATAGCTGCCTTGACTCCAGAAGCACCAGGTGCAGCAGCAGCAGGCTGAAAACTTCTGGCAACACTCCAAAAGGAGTTTAAATCCGCAAAAAGTATCATCTACAAAAAGTTTTGCTTTTTGTGACTGATTAATTAGAATGGTATACAACCATCTGTGTGAACATGAAATCTCAAAAGTGGTATCTTAGCCGTGAGGACAGAAGTGACGCAATTTGTATAGGACTGCTCAGTAGAAAGCCTCAGAAATAAGCCTGTTGAAAATGGCAGTGAGGCAGCTCACATCAAAAACCACGTAAACAGAGGAAAGATAAATAAACCAAGCACTGTGCAGAAAATAAAGGCATAGCAGAAAGGAGGAAAAGATGAACAAATGAAGTTCTTGAGTAAAGAAAAACCCACTGTATTGAGCAGTGTGCCAAATACCATGCCACCTGCATTGCCACATTGATTGTGGCAGATGATACCATTATTGAAAAGCTTGCCAGTATATGCAGACAAGAAAGGGAAGCACATCGATGCCTGTACAAGACTGTGCAACAGCTCCAGAATAAGTGAAATGGTTGTAAACCTCAACCTCATGCCAGCCCAGGGCAGTAGCATGCAGACAGAGAAGTGTACGCCACGTAGATGTGAATTATCAGTAGAGACAAGGCACTATTGAAGGAATGTGTATGACGGTGTAATGAGGCCCTGCCAAAATTAAGATTTTTATAATGGTTCATCCTTACTTCACCTTGCCAACGTAAACACGAGGGAGAACACCAAAGGAACCTCTGCTAGATGGAATTGCACATAGTAACGGCAGTGCAAAGCCAGCGCTTGCAGCTAGTAAGTAAAGTAAATTCATAAATGTAACGACACTGGGAATGGGACAGACAAGCGATTCATACTACAGAGACACAAGGAACTCCAGAGATCTAGTCTGAGCAGACATATACTGTGGTATCCCTACAGCAAAACTGCTGAAAGATTATCAAAATGTTTTTGAAGATCTGATATTTCTTCCAGGCATGCTGCACCTGGAAAAAGATTAAACAATTCAGCTGCTATAGCACTCTCCCCACAGAGTAATTGCTGTATGGGAAGGAAAAAACGTGAGCTATAAAGCAATTGGGAAAAGAAAACATAACATTGCCAGTTGTAGAATCTATGCAGGGAATCAGCATATGGTCATCACTGGAAAGACAGCCAAGTTATGAGCTAGAAACCTGAGCGACTTAAGAGGTCAGAGCCTTTAACAAAGGGCCTGCAATTGTGGGACCATGATCTGAGCAGCAGAAAATGAAAAGCAGCCATTTTTGGCATTGAATATTGAGGGTACTGGCAAGTAGATAAGGAAAACACCTACCTTCTGGGCAAGAGCAAGTAAACAGAGATGGTTGAGAATGGCATTTGAGATCAAAGATGAAGTGAAGAGTATCAGTGCTGCCAATAAGATAAGTTAATATACAGGGTCTACCACTGATGATATTCTCATAGACTGGTGTAGAATCAGAAGAATCCAAACCGCATCAAAACCTCAAATGCATCTACCTATTAGAAAGAATGAAGGAAGTAACTTCACACCAGTATAGAAGTAAAAATTGGTGATTTTCTGCAGTACTGTGTTTAGGACACGGCTCCCTAGTTGCTATGTCATGTCACAGTAGATGCTTGCAGTGAAATGTTAGTTACTTCCCTAAACAATTTTAACTCTTACTGCCTTTCAAATCCTTCCTCTCAGCCTCTTGGCTGTCGCTTAGAAGTGTGGTGGTTACAAAGAGGTGGCATGAGATGCTTTCTTGATCTGCTGCACCTTATGTAGGTGCCTGTGCCACCTCTGAGCAGTGGTGTGACCTTCACTTGTGTAGTTGTGGTTGGTGACCCATCTGTCCTCTCTGGAGGTAGTATCAAACACTGAGATACTACTTGAGGTAGCAGCTCTTTAAGAAAGGTACTTTGTGGCTTCTATATGCTGTCAGCATCTTAGCTGTGCTGATTAGCAGGGCTAAGAGACAGCCACACGAAACGGGATATTTGGTAGTAAGATTTTTGTGTGGTGAATCTAAGCTTAGGATAGAGGTATATCAAATCATTTGTATAACCTGAAATTTTCAAATACTTTCCTATTTTGGCAGCTGTAAACATAACGACTACCAAAATGTAAGATCTTGAGGGAATATTGAAATTCAGCCCTTAGAACTTTAGTAGTATAAAAACCTCCTCTGAACTGGAGAGGCTCTGTACTTTCTATACAAATATAGAAATATATTTTCTATACAAAAACTGTTAAAAAAAAAAAAAAAAAAAGTCCCCACTGGGAAGTACCTGTTTCTTATCTTGGCCTCATACTTCTCTTGTGAGAAATAGTTGTGTGTCTGGCTTTAACCTCAGTCACAGTGGGCAGCATGGTCTTATAGATGTCACTATCAAAACTGTTGTAAAGGCCCATATACTCCTGCCTCGGGAGGTGAGCTGCAGATTTGGTTTTCTGACCATTCATAGAGAAAGTAGTGAAGTCATCTTGAATTGGAAATAAATCCTGAGAAGACATGTCATTAACACTTTGTGATAGTGCCCTCAAAAGTCTGTGGGTGCAAATTAGTATAAGTGCAGAATTTCAAATGAAATATGTAGTCCTAAAAACAAAAACTGATGAGTATATAATTAATATCTTAAGTAAAAAGACTGCAACAAGAAATTGTGCAATTGAATAAGAACATGAATAAGAACATGAGATCCTTGGTCTGATAGAACAAAACAAGGCAGATATAGGCCATTGTGTAGGCAGTGGCTGGAAAAAATTGTGGAACAAACTACTCAACCCAGACAGGCATGTACAAGGGGATAGACACAAGGGAGAAGTTGTACTTATCTCTCAAAGTTATCAAAATGAATAAAAAGTCCAAGATAACATCATTTAAAAGCAGATGGATCAGTTTGCTGAGAGCAGAAAATATTTTAAAAAGATATAGTGAAGCAATGGATTACAATTCTAGAGATATTATGTACTTGTCATAATAACCTGGGTTAGCCAATACCTGATAAGTGGTTGTAAAACATGATGAAATCAAGCTGAAGGAAAAAAGATAAAGAAATACACAGTGTATCTGAATGGCCTTGGAGACCTTTTCACCTGAAGCCATACAAATTACCTCACTATTCTAGATTATAGGAGTAATTTTGAGAAATCAGATGAATTGTTTGATGTTGTTATTGCAACCTTCATGGACAGAGCAGTGATGCTTCCATGCGACGTGTTATCCCAGGCTCTTCAGTTGTCATCAGTGGGCTCTTCTATGCCTGTGTGGAGTCTGGCAATTTCCTCAGTAAGGAGCATTCGATCGTTCCACATTATTGCTGTAACACAGCTGTGCCAGTGGTCAAACTGAATCAGCATTTTAGACTGCCGAGGTTCTCTTAAAGAATGATAAAGCAAGGAAAGAAAACAGATGGAAAGCAATTCTTGCCTCAAGGAAGGCAAGACCCAAAGACACAGGAACATCACTTGACAAGGTCTCATGTCAAGTTGTACTCAGACATTAGTAGTGATTAGAGCTGATGGTGACTGGGACCTAATCACATCTTAGTGCTCTGTAAAGATCAGATTAGGCTCATCTTTCCAGGCTCTGTATGTGTGGTTCCCTGTCTTTTAAGGCCCAGGTTTATTTGAACATCCTTTGAGACACAATATGTACTGATTTCCAGAGATGAAGCAAAGGGCATAAACTGTTCTATGCTATTTTTTACTTAATTTTCCTGGTAAGATGAAGGATAAAAAAACAAACAAAACCTGAAAAATACAACATGGGTGTGCTTCCTTGTGTTCCTCATGAAAGAGAAACAGGGGTTTTGGAGGGATGTTTGAAGTATCCCAGTCTTCACAGAGGCATTTATTTAATGAGCAGGCAAAAACTTTGAAAACGTTTTCCTTCATTCTTCAAACTGCAGGGTTTCTGTTTATACACTTTACTAGTTCCTAGGGCTAATAAATTAGTTCCTAGGTAGTTCCTAGTTCTCTGCGCCTACCTCCCAGGTAGGTCCTAGGAACTAGCAGGAAATCTCCTAGTAGGAAATTTTTGAGTTCTGTAGATAGCCTGCATATATAGTTATTCCCATGAATAAATAATTTCAGAAGTGAGTTTGTTTCATACTGCTTGACCCTCCCCTATAGAAGGGGTGTTTCCATCTGCTTGTGCACTAGTGCCCACGCCGCTTCTGTGATGGCCATTGTGTCCACATATCTCTCCAGGCTCAAACACGCAGGTCCATGAGCCAGAGTTCTCCTCAATGGTTTATCATTTTCCTTACAAGGCTATTTTGGCCCTTTCCTCTCTTTATCTTCCAGGCTGATTTATTAAAGGCCCCGTGCTGAAGAGCTTCTGTAAACTTACGTGAGCGTGGAAGGAAGGCTCACTGTAGTGATGTGGTACGGATGCGCCGCCGTAGTAGCTTGGTTTAAAGACGCAGGGATGGCAAGTCCTGACAACTCCTTCCCTTTAAGGCACTGAACAAGCTACTTCTCTACCTCAGTTTCTCTATCTGTAAAAAGGCAGGAACAATGTGTTGATGATAGTTTGCTTCCTCAAAGGGATTTGAGGGGATTCATTAATTAATGTCTTTAAAGTGCTTGGAAGATGGGAACTTAGCATAGATACAGCCCTATTAAGAGCCTAGGACCAAACATTTGTATTAATGAGTGTATTATTTTGGAAGTTCAACACAATATGCAAAAAAAAAAAAAAGTGCATGTATAATGATGCAGTTAGTTAATATTCATGGTATTCATAGCTTTGTTCTCTGCTCCTAAGTTTGTAGTGAGAATGTAAAGATGGGAAAGAGAATAAGGGATATTGTAAAACAGGGCAGGATGCGTGTTGCAGACTAATATAACAAGTTGTTTTGACGTTGTAAAAGTGTCTTCAGACATTTGCAAGGATTTTCATGTACTGAAGCTGGAACAGGAGAAAAGGAACAGATCTTGGTAGATCTACTGCTATAATAATAATAATCCGTTTTCCCTTCCAGGCAAAGCCACGGGGCTAGACCTTGCTTGTTGTGGTGTTTAGTCACCTTTGCACTTTATCTTACCTGCAAATCTCAGGCTGGGAATCAAATTGCAGCCTTCCTCAGCAGGTTAAGTCACTGTGATCCACCTTCTATTGTTAAGAAGTCATTGCTAAAGCAAATGCAGGGGTGAAAAGCAGAGGCAATGTGGCCCTTACATCCTAGGGATGCAAGGGGAAACTCTGATTTTTAGCTTTGGGAACAAAACCGACTTTTTTTCCTCTTTTTCTGTCACTCTCAATACTTCTTTGCCTGTCTGGTGTATGGTCTGAAACCATGATGATTTCTGTGCTTTCTCTTGAGTTAATATTTAATCCCTTCTTAAACATTAACCTGGGCTAGACTTGGTTTTGTAAAAGAGGGCTGCTGTGCTAATATTGCTTATCATTTCCTTTGAAAAGCATGGGAACAATGTGCTGCACTGTACATGTCTGAAAAGTAAACTGTGTTTTAATGACATATGTTACTGTTTCAGAACACAAATATTTTTTTTGCTGTTTCTTTTGATGTTTACAAACTGTGCCTGCCCAAACTGCAATCCATGAATATTCTGTGGTGACCCACCTCCTGTGCCCACACCTTTGTTGTGAAGCAAAGCAGAAAGGTGAGATCAATGTCCTTTTGCTCTCACCAATTCATGTGGTATTAAGTCAAGTGCAAGTCAAATATAAATATATATGTCACTATAACTACCAGAAAAACAGCACTTGTCACAAACATTTCTCAACCGCAGACATTGGGAAAAGAATCTCTTAATCACTTCAGTGCCTTATAGCTAAAAAAGACTTAGTCAAATGCATGTTAGCCATTTTTTACAGCAGGGCATGCATGGGTGTGGTGACTTCGAGGTGAGAAACCAGCTGGGACTAATTGCACACATGCGAAGCAGGTATTTGGGGTCTGAGCTGCCTGGGTAGCAGAGCGGAGCTCCTTCTAGGCACTTGTGACTGATGCAGATCTCCAGGTAGAGTCACGCTCTTGACTGGCGTCCTGGCTGGACTGTGCTGAGCTCTTCTAGCACAAGTCCGGACACCCTGGCTGTGTGGGGTGAGTTAGCCAGAAATGCAGACTTGAATGTGGAGTGTTTTTTTGGCAGCTGTCCTTAGCTAAAATATGAAAAAACGTCAGTTTTCTCCCTTCTGTTTGTGTGAGCCCCCTCTGTAAGCTGTACTGTAGGTAACCGAGATATTAGAAGACTCAAAAGTTTTCTTCTCAAAAAAAACCAAAAGCCAATACCCAACAACAACAAAAACCATTAATTTCCAGTAGTATTTAATCATTTCTGACACTGATACAACCAAACTGAAATCCATACAGCAGAGGTAGTTGGCACTAGGTGCTTTGCCGAAGGACTCTTGGTGTTATGAAGATGAGTGCAGAAGGGTGGGCCAAGCTTAAGGACTTCATGATACAAGTCAAAGCAGTTCTGGGAGCCACATAGGACAAATGAGGAGAGCACCAGATGTGATGGTGTCTTGGGCTTACTATAAATGGTGCCTCTGAGAGTGAAGGGACTTGAAGCAGGGTCCTTACGGCTGCCCATGAGTGTCATGGGCCGTCAACATGGAGAGTGTTTTTCAGGGAGGGAGAGAGGCTGGGGAGTAGGACCACTGGCTGTATTGATCAGAAGGTGAGGGAGAAGGCCTCCTCCTAAGTAAGTAGTGCCTTGTGGGGCAGTTGCAGGTGTCTGGGTGCAAGATGGGAAGGGGTATTGTAAATCTGAGTCTTATGGGCAGCAGAAAGAAGCTATTTCTGGAAACCCCTTGCTGGTATAACTTTCTTTTTCTTGCTCATATCCTTCTTAGTGCAGTTAGTGCAAGTTTTCAGTCCTCATCTCATGCAATTATATTATCATATATACTTTTTCTGTAGGGCAGGAATTGTCCAAATTATTTGACAGAATCAATTTTGTTGCTGTTCCCCTCCAACATTTACATAGTGTCTGTGCTGACCAGCTAGCAGCTCTGCTGAAAGCATTCCAAAAATGCTGCCCCTCCAGTTCTGCCAGCCTGCGTAACTGCCCCGTTTATCTCCTCGGATGTGCTGGCCCCACTGAAATCCCCCGTGCTCTTCCTCATCCGCCAGCAGTGCCAGGAACAGAAGAAGTCTCAGATCATTTGTTTAGGAGTTCAGTGCCTGCTAGGATAGGGGACAGAAAGCTAGACCATTGTATGTTTCAAGAAAGAGAAAAGGGTGCAATGTGCCATTCCATAAAAAGCCTCAAAGCGCAGGAGCTGATTTGCTCTTCTTTCCTCCTACCTTGTGAAATCCATACCAGTCCAACAAGCTCCTTTTCTGCTCACCCTTTACTTCCTGGAAAACAAAGACACATAGAGCTGGAAAGGACTTCTTGGGTTAATGAGTCTGGCACTCCTGTCTCAGTAAGTGTATTATACAATCCCTTAAATTTATCAGGTTTCATCTAAAAGCCACCTATGCATTTCTGTGAGCCAGAACCCTACTGGGGTGCTACTAACTGACTGATACCTTTCTTGTAATTTCTAACTTGAGAAATGGCCAGTTGACTTCAAATGCCAACATCATCCTCTGGTTTCTTCTGCCTGACAGAGGTAATCCTGTAATCTTTCAGCCATTGCCAGGAGCTCATTTGTCACACATCCCCAGCTGAATTCAGTGCCCAAATGTCCCTTTGCTTTCCACAGTGGTAAGCTATGTATCTGACTGAACTTCTTCATCACTATCTCTGCTATCGTTGCGCTCTGGGGATGTTCTCCAGGTCTCTGCCCCAACAGGCTTCCACTTGACTCAGACAACCAAATACACAGTATGACAATATATATGTAGGAAGGTGTGGAAATGTTTTTAATGAGGAGATTGGCACAAAAATGCCTCACAAAAGGAGTGGTATTCGCAAGAGACCAAGGTACATGGAAGGTGAGAGGCTGTTTCAACTTTTAGATAGGGACTGTGCGTGTTGCACAGAGTTCAAATGAAAATTAAGGGAAAAAAAAGAAAGAAAATGGAGTGAAAATGTGAAAATAGATGGAATGAGGACAGAGTTGTAAAGGGAGATAAAGCTGAGCCTTTAGGAAAAGAGGCAGGCTGCTGTTTATCAGGAAAAGACAAGAAACAGCACAAAAGCGTGGCACGGTCAAGTCAGTAGGGAAGGACCAGGTTTTTGACAGGGGAGCTGGTGTGCCCTTGCATTGACATCTACGTACAGTTGTGCAGCGAGTTGCGTTTGTGCTGTGAGGCAGGTAGGAGATGACTGTGTGCCGTGCAATGCTGAAGTATAAACTACTCTCTCTCTTTGTATAAAAGCTCCTAAGATATCCCAAACACAAGACCCTGTATTTCAGATTTCTGTGTTTAGTCTGTGAGCTATGATTTAATCTAATATGACACAATATTTGTAAGCACTCATTTGTTTTGTCATGTGTGTGTTTTACTTATGATTCAAATCAGAATTAATGTGTAGTCTATGATGCTCTCTCTAAAAGAAAGAAAAGGGCCCCCCTGTACAGTTCTGTCCTGATCTTCAGCTAATCTGCGGCGATCAAGTTTTATGACCTGGGGTCACACTAATCCCCAGTGGTCATGTAGTGACTATAGTTTCACTGATAGAAAAAGGTTTACACTCTGAGAAGTGATGCTGGGCCCATTTCTGGCAGGGGTAATTCAGGATGGCTGCGCAGGCCCCGCTCCAACCCCTCACCCTCTTTTGTAAATAGATTCAATGCCCCTTTGAACCAAGCAATGCCCCTTTTCAGCTCATTCAGATCCCTTTCTTCCCTGCTCCCACACTTCTCAGGGTTTTTCTTTTCTTCTTTATTGTGGTTCTGGACTTAATGTGACTTTGGAGTTTGAAGCTGATTTTTTTTTTTTTTTTAAAGAGTTTGCACAGATTTTGCCCCGTTTCATAAAAATTTGTACTGCCATTGATTTGCAGATAACTAATCTCCCTAGGATAAAGATTATAGTAAAACTCAAAAAAATGTATAATTAACGAACTTTATGGATTCAGTGCATGGGATATGAGTGCTCAGCGCTCTCTTAGAAGCTGAGCTGGTTTTCTTTCATCTCAGTTAACTTCAGTGCACATCAGTTTCACTATATGTCAATTGGGAATAGTGATGGCTTATTTACTTTATAAATCATGGGTGTTCCTTTGATGAAAGGGACAATAATATATTAATTTGTTCAGGACAAAAAAATCACAGCAAAGTGAGATAACTAGAGATTCCTATCTGCTGGGCTTATCTTCAAACTAACAGATAAGCTATGAGTCTGCTTGTTTGTTTTATGCTTGCAAAAAGGAAGACTTCATCAAAAAAGTGTGATATTACTTATATAAATGCTACCATGCCTTTGCTGGAGACACTGTTATTTTTTTATAAAACCATACCCCAAGGGCTGGGATTTCTTGATCCATTGCTTTTAATTTCATTTAAGTTAAAATTCATCCAGGCATATACTGAATCTATAAATTATTGTCAGTTGGTGTGCACCTGGCCTTCCTTTTTTATCTGTATTGTTACTGCGTCTGGATTGCCCTTCGCCACCACGATGTCACTGGCCTCCTTGTGAATTCAACATGTGGAGACCTCTCTGCTCACTTGCAGATGAGCTCTAGCATGGATGTTGCAAATGCCTCTTGATATCTCCAGCAGACTGTCTCCTCTGTTGTGTATCTTAGCCTATAAACCCTCCTCATCCTGCAGGCAAAAGCAGAAATGTCACTAAATAGGCAGCAGCTGCTTCTTCCTAAAACACCTGTGAGTCAGTTCCCAGTGGGCATGAAGATGGAGATAATCTGGGATGCTTGCAGGGACAGGATCCACTCATCACCTCTTCAATCTTTGCTAATCTACTTTAACCCTCCCAGTCACTTCTTTTCATCCTCCTTATAAAACTTTTCAGGCTTCCTGTCAGCAAGGATGACTGTGTTGTCCCCTACATATGGTGAGAAGCCTGGGCTCAGGAACATCCGACCTGACATGTAAAGTGGCATTCATTTAAAGGTGCTGTAAGTGGTGATTTCTGTGAATCATGACAGCTATTCTTACATTGCACATTGGATATCTGACAGTCCACAAACTGATACTATTGCCTGTTGTCACCTCTAGTGACATAGTCTGACCTTTCAATAGTAATTGTATAACACTAGTGGTAAAATAGAGGTAGTTGCTGAATTATTTTGAGTACCTTGTTATCCCTTTAGTTATCCCAGATGCAACATACCGTTTGTCTTAAACAACAAGGCTGTAGTGTCATATGTTCAACATGAGCTCACGTGCAGCGTTAGAGGCTGCAAAAGCCTGTTTGCTGAGGTTTGATATCATAATCCCTGTTCCTTTTGATTTTGTGTTTTGTAGCTGAGCTGTCTGCTGGAGAGAGGAAAAAGAAGTTGGGTAAAAAAAATGAAAAAGGCTGAATTACTTAACCAGGGCAGATGAAACATGGCTGGGCTGATATAGGATGCTGCTATTATATATTCAGGCTGCTGCATCAGACTGACCGTGCAATAAACTACAATTTTCTTCAACTCGTAGGACTTGAAAGGTTTCAATTATAGCTGCATGTCACCCATATAAAATTTTCTTATATTTCTTTTCTCTATCTTGTATTGTCAAAGTCTATCTAGTAGCAGAAGGATGATTCTTTTCTCTATTTGTTTTCTGAACATTTGAGGCTGTAGCCACACTTTTGCTCATCTTTCTCAGTTACTTGGCCACCACCATGAAAGCTAGAGATGTATTTGTTCAGAAAGAAGCCCCACAGAATGAAAGTTGAGTGACTCAGCCC
>JAWLRI010000847.1:797706-1007139 GCA_034781795.1 Crypturellus tataupa | reverse complement strand
AAGAGTTTGTGAACTACTGTAAATACTGCTGCCCTTTACAAAAGGCTGGCTGAACCTTTACCTTCCCATGGTCTTGACAGGCATACTGATTAAAAAGAAGGTTTTTTAACCCAGAAATGCTTGTTTTGGCTAGTGTAGCCTTTATGGGAACATGGGAACATAGGCCATTTGTGTAGCTTCACTGATGTAAACTTTTATGTAGGTTAGATTCTCTAGAATAGCACAATTTACATTGATTTTCCAATTGACAAAAGTACTGACAGTCTTACTGTATTTGGCAGTGATAATTTATTTTGTTTCTGCTGGAAAAGACTCTTATTTTCCAATGGTAAGTTTTCCTTTAAAGATCTCTCTCCCTTTCTCTCTCTCTCTCTCTCTTTTTTTTTCCTATCCCATGTGCTCTTTCAGGTAAAACATACCCTTGCAGAGAACGGTGAAATTACTGAATACTGAGAAATCCCTCTGCTGTTTCTCTTTCCTTTCTTATTTTGCATTTAATACTTTTTAAAGGATATGCTTCATTAAATAGTTAGGATGGGTTGTCTTGGGGAAGGCCAGCATGAGGGAGGCATGGAACACAGAGAGGCAGGTGAACAGTGCTGGAATATAAGCAACTTTCTGCCTGTGTTTTATCCTTTTAAAAAAATGAAACAAATTGCTATGTCAATGGAGCATCCATTAAATAAGTTGTAGTAAATATTAGAACTATGTAATGAAAGGTAATCACAAATAACAAAGCACTGCAGATGGGAAAGGAGGAAGAAAGGGAAAAGTTCACTGAAGAGGAGGCCTGTAATTTATTTTGCAAGAATTCCTATAGAAGAACCTTAATCCCTTTAAAGCATAATGAGTAAATGAATAAAAATAACAAGTCAGAGTTGTTTTTTTATCTATATTGTTTGTGAGAGTTCTTTATAAGCATATACACTGATCTATAAGATACAGGAATCATTTGCCAATTAGTCATTTACTCAGGATAAATCCCAAAAGGCTCCAAATGACATGTAGGCAACTTCTAGCGAGTGCTGTGCGGTAAGCTGTTACTGCTCTTAGCCAATGGCCAAGTGGTGCCCTAGTGCTATCACTTGTTTTCTTGTATGGTCAGCTGTGGAAACCATCCTTCATGAGTCATGATCTGCTGTTAAGATTGTCCTGAAATTTCCCTTTGGCCTGCTGAGGGCATGCTCTCTGGAAGCATCACAATGTGTTCAACCACAGTCATCCCATTAGATCAAAACCTCGTTGCTTCACAGCAAGGTTTTCCACAAAAGAAAGACATTGGCAGAACAGCAGCTTAATGCTCCCTGCCTGTACAATCTCACTGCTGGGAAGATAAAGTGCATAGAGCTTAGCAATGCTTTTTTTTTTTCTTCTTTTCTGGGATTTGAGGGATTTGGGATGCTGAGATTGGAGGCAAGTTGGAGAATGCTTAAAAGCTCTTGAGCCGCCAGCCCTTGGCTTGGCCACTGCAGGGCGCGCGGGCTGGGAAGCGGCATTACTCAGCGACTGCAGTCGGATGAGGGTGGCCCCAAGGGACCCTAATATGCTACATATGGCCCCATCAGCCTGCGTATTTGGCAACTGTGTGTAAAGGGAGTAGGTCCAGAATGTGGCACAATGGAAGTAATAAATTTGAAGAATAGATTGTCAGTGGTCAGCCTTCACTTTAAAGTCATTGGGTAAAAAAACCCTACTGGGCTGGCCCTGGGATATCACCCAGTAATTGCAGAGACTTTTTATTTCTGGAGAATTGTGTTCCCAGGAAAGGGAGCACAAATTAAGAGAGGTGGGTGGTGTCTTGCAGTAAATTTTCCATCTCCAAATTCTCAGGTTGTTCTTTCCATTTCATTCCAAACTTTCCTATTTTATACAACTTCCTGTTCACTTCCTGTAAAGACATCAATCATAATGGATTATTTTTATTTTTTATTAACAACTGTGATTTTGTGTTTAACTTGTGGTGGAAAGTATGTGAAAGGTAAAGGAGCATGAAGGAATTATGCAGGACTGTGAGGAAGCAAGAACTTGCTTCCGAATCTCTGCGCTCTCTGAGAAGACTCATCAGGTACATTCTGTGCCGGGGTAGGCCACGAGGTTTATTTTTAACACTTCTTCTCTGGTTAGGTGGATGATAATCACGTGAAAAAGTTCAGGGCTAGTTAAGCTCTTGGTTACAGATGGTCCCAAGTGCATGCTTGTATGGATCCTTGTGCCATGACTGCTGCAGGAGCCCAGTCAACGTGGGTACGCAAGTGCTGGGCGCTCTGCTTGCTCTTGTTGCAAGAGCCAGACTCTGCATCTGCTGACTGTTTGTCCTGCAGCACAATTCAAGCCCGCGATGCTTTCTGCCGAGCCTCTTGGCTCAGGCTTTTGTTTGTATTTGCTGTAAAACTATTTGAGGAACTCTTGTGAGATGAGGTTCGTGGTGTGGATTTTGCTCTGCTCCACTCCCTGCGGCGGCTGCTCCAGAGGTTCTGATGAAATTCCAACTTTCCTGCAGCACAGAGTTTTTATCAAGGGAAAGCAAGCTGTATGCAAAGCATGATGAGGTGCCCTCTTATGAAACGAGGTTTGACTCTCTGTGATATCAAAAAGAGTATTAAACCAAAATTTAATCTATCCTGGGAAATCATATTGCACAATCTAATGCCTCGAGCCCTTTTTCTTTTTAATATGAGGATCAGAATTCTGATCTCTCTCATGGTTTGCCTAAACATTTTATGTTAAATGACAGTAAGTTAATAAGTACAAAATAGTGGGTGGTTAACTACCGTTTAGCAGCCTAACACTTTGTCTAAATGGGAATGCTTTTGGTGTAAGATAAGAAGTGTATTTGAAACAGTAGAATTAAATCAGTGTAGCCACACTTTGTAGACACTGCTGTTTTGGTATGAACCTAGCTGAGATTGTTTTAGCTTACTGTTTGTGAAGGCTTTTAAACTAAATAGACACCCTTATCCTGTCTTATCCCGGAACAAAGGTCTATCCACGTGAGGGAGTTACGTTAACGTATCTGTAGCGGTTCAGCCATCTTGGTAGGACTGCTTAAAGCGTGCGGGGCGAGGAGAGCTACTGGAACCACGGCCCAAGGAATTAGCGCAGAGAGAAGCAGCCCACGCATGCGAAGCGCAAGGGGCCTGCTCCGATAACGCGTGATAGCGGGGAACAATGCGGTGGGCGAGCGCGATAAGAAGTTCCAGCCGTGCCATACGGGAGGAGAGGAGCCATGATAGCCGCAAGGAAGCGGTTTGGGGCAGCCTGATGAAACGGCAGCGTTTGTGAAATGAGGGAGAAGAGTGGATACCTTAGGCCTGAGCCAGTAACGGGCTGCTGAAGCCAGAGTGCAATTATCACGTTAGGACACAGCGGTGAAAGCTCTTGTGAGCGTTGCATGTTCGCCCTGCAAGAGCCATGGCAGCGCTGTTTGTAAGATAAAGTCAGGCAGGGTGACTTCAGTATAAATAGCGGGATGGCTGTTCCAAAGGACGCTTTGAAATGCCAGTACCAGCACCTCTGTAAGAGTTTATGCCGTAGTTACCTTTGTAAGGAAAGCGAAGCATCTCCCGTGGTCATACAACGTGGCGCTGCACCACCTTTACTTCACTGTCTTGTTTCTACGCCAGAAACAGGGATCAGACGGAACTCTACCAGAGGGATAATGATTGCCTGCTTAGCATGGATATGAACTGAGCAACCCTGCCTAATCTAGCAGCTAAATAGAATTAAGGTTTTTGAGTTGCTTTTGTAGATGGGAAAAATGGATGGGTGAAACTGGGCTTTTCCTGGATACATTCAGTTTACAAACAGTACTTATAAATCCCTGAATATGTTACATACCAAAGAGCAGGAGAAAGTTTATTGGCTTGTTGTTCTTTCCAGTTATGCCCAAGACTTTCTCCAGAAGTTTCTATTAGATTTTTTTTTCCCACCTTGTGGAGTGCTTCTCTGCTGTCTACTGATTAGTGAGTTTTGCAGGTCTCTCTCTCTCTCTCTCTCTCTCTCTCGCTCGCTCTCGTACATCAAGGCTGAAGCAAATGCAGCCTCCAGCTTTTGCTCTCTCTCTCTCCCCATTTACTCCCTCTTTCTACCCAACACGCATACCTTTGCATTTAAATCCCATGGAAAACTCCTCAGGCTGCCTGGCTAAATTCCTATTTGTGACTTCTTCATAGAATATTTTGCTGGTGGTTGCTATCATCTGAGTTTCCTATTTCATGAAAGAGTTTAACTGCTCTTTGTACTTGCACTGGCACTGCAATCACCAGCTTCAATGGCATTCCAACCATGATTTAGCATAGTGTAACTGTTCAAGGTGAAAACACATGAAAAATTCAGAACATGGAAACACCTTTAGGCCTTTCCTAGATTAGGCAGTGCAATGTGGTGTCCTTGATTAGGGTCAGAGCAATGATACAAGAGCTGATCTTTTACTAGGAAAAGGTGATTGCATGGCAACAGTTTGCCAGCACTTAAAAATTTACCAGAGCATTTTGGGGTTCTTCTACACTTTCCCCACAGTGCTGTTCATTTATATTAAAAGGAAAGAAATTTAGGAAATTTCCAGATTGCTTTGCGGTGTGTGTTGGCTGGAATTGAAAGGTGTAGTGCAGCTCCAAACCTACGACTGGGAGCAATTTCGCTACCTCAGTGTAAATCTGCTCAGAAAGTGCCACTAGGATCTGCTGTTGCCTATGTGTAAATGAATTATAGAAAAATTATGATACCAGAGTGCTGCAAAGATGAATACCTGTGCCATGGTGCTATGTCTTGGCTGAGTCTGCAACTTACATCAGCAGATTAAAAAAAAAAAAGCATTATAAAAAGCAAAATAAAAGATTTTCCATATTTTTTTTTTCTTTTCAAACCACCCCAAGAAGGTCTAAATTATATGATGTTGGCAGGTTCAAGTGTGACTCAACTCATTGTTTTCATTCTCTCCTCTTGGCAGCCCTCAGTAATTCCAGATGTTATTTCTCTAACCACATGGAAAATTTCTTATTAAAAAGAGAGCCAGAGAGAGAAAGAAACTGTTTTCTTGACTTTGATACATTTTTAAAGCAATGATGATATTGCTTAGACAGTGCTCATGTGCAGCAGGCACTAAGGCTAGCTGGAGGCATGCCTAGGAGGAGACAGCCCCAAGATAAAAGCCTCTGTGTTATAGGGGAGAGATGAGAAGTTAACCAGAAACAGCTAGATTATTCAATAAAATGTGTTCTATCATTCAGAGACTCATTTGTTGGGAGTTGTAAGGGCAGGACAAACAGGAAATTTACCCGGCAACCACTCTATTAAGGAAGCTTGGAGAACTACAATATCAAGGAGAGAATGAATGTTTTTTTCCTGTACCTTCACCACAGGAAAACATATGGTTAAGTCACAAATAATCCCTAATTTCAGATAGAATATAGGCATGCTGTTGTGGCAGTGCTACATTGCAAGGTGAGCGTGGCTTTCAGCTCTATGTTTTTGGAGTCTCCTGCAGGTTTCAAGAGTTCCAGAGGTCTAAACTAAACCTCCCCTGGCTTAGGGAGGCTAAAGGGCAACCACTTTCTACAACTTACAGCCCAAAGACTGACTCACATAATGGTGATGACTACACTAGGCATTGTAGACAACACCAGATGATCCTAAACCTTGCTCCTGTCAGCTGAACAAAGACTTCCCAAGCTGGTGTCCCACCAAAAGCGAGTCCTGCTGATGCATCCACAGGCTCCGTGTCTTAAACCACACTGCACTCTGTGCCATCTCTGGTGGCTTCCTTGTCAGGCTTGGCTGGACAGTTGATAGTAGGAGGCTTCAGATTTAGTAAGATAATAACTAGTGTACAGAAAATGACCCGCTGCTTTTTAGCTGTCATGCAGAAACCAAATCTTATTAATGAAAGCCATTCCAGTGTATAGCAGCATACTATATACATTCCAGTGTATAGCTGTATAACAGCAAACTCAGAACAGGATGCAGGATAAAGAAAAAAAAAACAATGTGCTTTTAAGAACCATGTATTTTCTCTCTTAAATGTTGCTTTTACATGAAGAATCTCATTGATACTCTCTTATAGGCTGAAATTTGTGACTTTTTAGGAAGGAAAAAAAACTTTCACTTTGAAAAGAAGGGCCAGCATGAACCTAATTGACCAACTTGTTGCCTTTTTTTTCTCCTCCCTGATGTCATTCTTTTTTTTGCAATGCACAAGATGCAGTTAAATGGTGGGGGAGAGGGATTTTCTGTCTGTAGGTGGTTCAGCACTGAGGGCACAAACAGGAAAAAAAACTACCCTGTTAAATTGCTTGGTAAAAGTGAGAACTGTTATTGGAAAACATTTTGTTTTGAGATTAGTTGGTGGTAAGCCATGACTAATGCTCATTGTGCCACTCTATGCCAGCTTCTGGGTTACCAAGTCCCCCTCCTGCCACTCTTGCTTGTTTTATGTAGCTGATGGAGCTTTCTGAAACTTGTACTGCAAGCTCTTTGGTGCAGGGACTGCTTTTTTAACATTTTCCATGAAGAGTTTAGTGCAGTGGGGGCCCTGGCTCAGGACTGAAGATTTTGGGCATCAGGAGAGCAAAAATAGTAAATGCAGTGGGTGTGCTTGGTTGCAGTGGCCTTTGCAGCCTCTGGGTCATTTCAGTTTTGGGACTCCGGGGACCCAGAGTTGCTCTTGAGTTTCACTCAGGGAGTGGAAGCCAAGTCTCCAGCCATGTTCATTGTGAAGTTTTCAAATGGAAAACAATTGTTGATTCAAGTCCAAGACATCTTCTGGTTCTGGTAATCTTGTGTTCAGCATGATCACAATTAAATATATTGAGTATTGGTTTTAGGGGCTTACTGGGATGTATTGTGTTAGAGGCAAGAGAAAACAATACTTTTGTTACTGGTTTTTGTTTTATTTTAAGCATTTACTTACTTGGAGTTCTCTGGTTTTGTGGATAACCCTGGGTATCTTGCAAAGTTAGCACCGAGCGATTCACTTTTCAGTAAAAATAAAGTTAGGAAAGGCCACAGAGGTTTCTCTCCTTCAGGTGTTCTAGGCTTTTTGTGTCAAGTAAGCCTAAAATTCTCTCCTACTTCCCCAAATTACCAGTGATACTGGGAAGTGGTGTGATGTTACAATAGCTACCAGCTACTAGGTTTTCTTCCAGATGCCAGATTTGTTCAATAATGTAACACTGACACATATTGAACTAGGCTGGACCAGAACACAAGCAGGATTTCTCACTCGGCAGTATCTGAAAAATTATAATTGTAATACAAAATATGCTTTTCCAGAGCTCATAGAAGTTTCTTCATGACTGCCAGGAAGATTCACCCTGAACTACAGGAAACGTGCCTTGCAACATTGCCTCTAGTTTGGGTAGTTTCCTTCTGTGTATTGTAGGGAGAGGACATGAGAACAACGCAGCTTAAAAGGAAGAAAGCGTCTCAATGGAAAAGATTTATTTTATTCTGCTTCCAGGCCATTGTTTAAAAGAAGGGTTTGTGTACCTTGGTGAAATAAGTTAAAACAGACCATTAAGCAGTTTAGGTCTTCAACTTCTGTTGCGTGAGACGAGGTGGAAAGTATGTTCAGAAAGTCAAGTGTGTTTACTGAAATACAGGACCAGCCAACCTGGCAAAAGTTAGCTATACCATTTCCACCATTCTATGAAATTCTTCCTAGAGGGAATTTTGAGGAAAAAAAAAAGTTTAGAGTACTGTTAGTTCATTTATTTTGGTTGAATAAGCAACTGGTTCACTGTGATTCATCCATATTCTTCAAACTGGGTTTTTAGATGTCTGTTTGCCTCAGTAGCAACCCAGAAGACGAGCTGCTCCCTGTGATGCTTTGCTAAAGCAGCTAGCCCTCATTTTTATGAGGCCTTCTTCAAGTACTAGTAAGGCCTGGCAAAACAGCCACAGACAGTTGCCTCAAGTAGACAAATGGTTTGTCTGGGGAACAAGGTCTCAAAATTGACAGAGTATGGCAAATTTTATTGTGCCTTTTGGTTCATGATGTAGAGAGAAAGAGAAATGCCAACATGTTAGTCATGAAGTAAGGATAAATAAGAGATTTGTTATCTTTAGACTGTGGTTAGATTCATTGTGAAAAACAGTAATGTTTTACTTTAAAACCATGATGTTACCTTATAACTGCTATCGAATATTCATCTTAAGAAGGAAGACCTGAGCAAGACTAGTTGTTCACTCACAGAGAAGCTTCTACAGCCTATAGGTGAAGAGGTAGGTAGACCAGTAGTACCAAACACAGAAATTATATTAAACTGGGTAGAGTGACCTAAAGAATCCTTAGGCCTGTGAAGAATCCATCCACCCAACAGGACAAGAAACTCTCTTGATCCTTTCATGTGTCTCTGTTTCCTGCTTGTATGAGATGATGATTCCCATCATGACGTGGAAGTAAGTGCTCTTGGTTTTAGTTTTTCAAATAACTGTATCTTGTAATATTTGTAATTCCATCCGTGGCTGTTGATCAAATAGTATGTGGCTAATCATTTTCATGTATTTTTCAGTTTGCTTGACAAACTCAGAGCTTTTGATGTGGTGAATTTTGCTTTGCTGTCTTTAACCATGCAGATTAGGCTAGATGCAGAGGTGTAAATGGATTCCAGTCTTATATTTTGATTAGCTCTTCCGCTGTGCTTTACTTGCTTAAATTGTCAGACTTTTTTTTTTTCCTTTTAACTACTACATCATATTGACTTCATCCTTTGTAACCATATTGTCTTCTGCCCATTTATGCCATGATTAAAGTGATATTTGTGAATTAGATTTTACTCATAGAATTATAGAGAATCCGACTATCATTCATTCTAGTCTCTAAAAACCTAGACACTTCTTTTCTTAGTAATGAACCTTTTTCCTGGTTTATAAGGCCCATGAAGGAAATCCTGGGAGAAAGGAATACATTACTGTGTGGAGGGGAGAGAAAGATGGATTCATTGCAAAAATAAATGCCAAGTACATTCTTTTTATGTCAGTTTAATGTACAAATATGTAGTCAGTTTAATGTACAAATATCAAATGGAGCAGACTGGCCCTTTGAAAACCTCTTTAAGGTATAATTGCAACTGATTATTAAGTTATGCAGAACCCAGTGCTATTAAATACTAATCAGTGTGGGGGGTAGATGGAGATTTAATACATTCTTTATTTTCTGCATTCAAGAGGTGCTTGCCAAAAGGAAGATTGTCCAAAAGTAACGTAGCTATTTCTGGCAATAGCTCTTTTTGAAATACTTCAGAAAGCTGCTTTCAGTAGCTTTCTGTTGACAGGGACAGAGGAGTCTTAACAATGCAAGTGTGCAACGGCAGTGTGGGAAGCTCCACACAACAGTGAATAACACTCCAGCTAACAATGAATATAAAGCAGTGTGTTTTCAAATAGTAAGGAAAAAGAAAAACCCTTGGAATTGCTCATGAATGACGTAAAGCTGAAGTGTTACTTTTGTTATTCTTAGGGTCAGGTGAATGTGGTCAGAGTCAAGATTATGCCTGAGAAAGTGGCTATGAAATGGGTGATACAGAATAACTCCCTCACCGGTTAGAATCTGTTGGGTCAGCAGACGTGTTCACCATGGACTAAAAGCTTGCAGGCTCTAGTGTGTTACCTATTAGTTGTTTCACTGCCATTTGCACTAGCCTCATTGCAGTTGTGCTGCACATGCAATCACAACTGCATCTGCTCCAGCGAAAGCAGGAGTATGAACCATGGTGGAAAGCTGACCTTGGCATGGAAATTTGTGCCTAATAGGGAGTGTGATAACAACCATATAAGAATGGCGCTCTCATCTCAGACAGTAGTCAGTGGTAGCCTAAAGAAGAGGGCAGATTTATGGTGTTTTTTTTGGCATACTCTCCCATTTTTCCAGCAGTTTGTGGAATTCCTAAGTCAAAGTTGGTATTGTCAAGGTTAGTAGCCTTTGATAGATCAATTTTACCTGGCTTTGTGTAATTGTTTTATGTCTATTTCAACCCGGCGTTACAGGTAGGGTGAAAGAAAGGGTCTTGTTTTTGTATTTTTTTTTCTCTCAGCAACAAAAAAAGGCTTGTTTTCAGAGGGATGAATTGCCAGAGTGGTTTGCTATGTTATTTTCCAATCAGATTCTGCTCTTTTTACATGTTTTTTCAGATTTTGTTTCTAGAAGATCAGCGATGTCCGTTGGTTATGATGGTTGTCATGGGATAAAGCGTAGCAAGGACAAGGGGAGTTATCATGGCTGACTTCTGCAGTTCCACATGAGAGAGAGGTTAGTTACTAGGTTCTTCAAATCTACCTTTAAAGTCAATAGGTTGACAATGACAATTCGGAGTCATAATGTGCAGCTAGGGGAGAAATACCTCGGGAACTGGACTTCTAGGAGGCTCTGGTAAGACTCGGTTGTTGATTGTTCCATCAAGACTCAGAAAACTGGATAAAAACAGCATCTCTTAGAAATCTTGGTTCTGAATAGAGCCAGGGAGGTTTACCTAAACTCTACAACTGTAGTTCATCTTTTAAGAAGAAATTACCCAATATGACTAAGAACTTTCAAGATCAGACCCACAGTCCTGGTGCTAGGAGTAAATGATTTAATCTGTATATACAACTTTCATTTCTAGTAAACTACACTGAAATAACTCAGAGTCATCTCTAACTGCCTAATAGTATTCCTTTTTATGACAGACTGTGCGAGTCTTCCTGTTTACTTTCCCAACTAACAAGTCAGTCAAGTAACCTTTTAGGAAATACTTCAGGTCACTTCTGAAGTATGCCTCACTGCATGGAAACCTTTATTGCCAGGATGAATGATATTCTTAGATATTCATGGGAAATAAACAGCAATAATCCTGACAGGAGGTGTTGGCAGACTGAACTGTGAACGGGAAGTGACTAAAGATAAAAGGCAATCTCAGGAGTTACCTTTAACTTGCTGTATTATTATAGGTGTGGTTAAAACAGGTCACAACAGAACGTAACAGCTGCCGACAACAAAGCTAATCAGGGATCCAGAGTTCACTCATCACTCAGACTAGGTTCATATTATATAACCAGACTGATCACACTGAATAAAATACTTAGTGTTTAGCATACACTTCTTTAGCTTTAACTGTGTTTCAGCACAGACAGACGAGTATGCTGTGTGTCTTACAAGAGCAGCTGTAGTAACCCCTAGATTAAGTTTCCAAGACAAACATTTACCTCCATTTTCATTGTAATTATGTATGAATGAGGCAGGAGTCCAGTGGTGAAAAGTAGCGTGGATCGTGCAATAGGGCCTGCATCATAATGAGAAGGGAGGCAAATGATGGTTGCACCATCGCCCCTCATTAGTGTATTTCCCAACTGCTGCAAGTTTCTGTTTTAAATTTTTAGTCCCATTGACTATCTTTCATTACCATGCAAGTTTTCAGATAATGCTGTACATGCTGTCATATAGAGAGCTGAAATTACTCCCCCAGTTTACAGGCAGGGCTTAATAACCCTCCACATCAGCTCTGTGGTTTGCTCACGTCAGCCTCTACCATCCTGCTCTGCCTTCAGAGAAAACATTTGTGCCAATCTAGAATGGAGATCATTTTCCACGAGTGACAGGGTACACAGGCCTTGGATAGGGTGTGTTTTTCCCGCAAATACATAGTCTCTGTCTGAGACCTGACGTTTACATTTCAAATGATGCAGCAGGTGGTGACTGGACTACCAAGGCCACTGTAATTAGGACATGTATGTATTTGTAACAGTCCAGTTTGCAAATCCAGCTGTGAGCATCCAATAACCGATGGTGGTGAGAGGGGAAGGTGGAGGGAGGTTATGTTAGACCTCCGTGTTGAAACACATCCATGCTGAAGTCTGGCCTGATTCCTGCACTCTCGCATCGCTTACCGCTCTGCCTTATTTATTCTCAACCTATTCCCCTTTGTGATTCCGCTCTGCTGGTGTCTGCCTTTGTTGCTAGGTCTCAGCTTGCTCCGACAGTTCAATTGCTTGCCCAGTTTAATCACCTTTTAAAAGGTCAGTCTTGTGCTAAGAAAGGATGAGCACTGTGTCAAGCAGAGCAATTTTTGGCATTCTGCAGTCTGGGCGGTTCACTTCTCAATAGCTAGATCAACCAAGTTTACCAGAAGCAGAATATATTAGATACACAAATCTTATGTAACCTACTAAACAGAACCATTCAGCCATAATCATTGAGGTAAGAGGGTGGTTCCAGGATGTACCTCCACAACGACCGCTTTCAAAATATTAGCTCAGGAAATCAGCACTAGGCGAGCAAAAGGAGCAGACTAAGGCACTTTTTTGATGAATCTCTCTAAGGTGTCGCCCTACTGTGAAGAAAAACCACTGGTCTCCCATGGAAGGAGCAGTCTTTCACACTCCTCCCAAAAAGCTCGCCTAGACCCCTCACCTGGAGAGGAGTAATTGTTTGGGACAGCCCTGAGCAGCAGTTCAAACTCCAGCTCCTCCTTGGAGAGGTCTGTTTACTCCGGACTGCTGGCTAGGTTTGGTCTATGGGCACTCTCACACACACAAATGGCAAACAGGTTGGACTTGACTGAGGACTTCGCCACGGTGGGGAGGTTGGAGGCAAATTGCAAAGCCCTGGCAAATAAAAGACATGAAAAATGAAGCTGCCTAGATATGTTTGAAAAGTTCTAAGTACCTGGCCTTTTGTTTCTTATACTTATGGCTTTGAGGGGAATGTGACTTAAGAGGATAGAAGGGCCTGCTCCTGATAGATGTGTATCTTCGCCCTGGAGGTCCTGTGCAGAGCATCCCTGGTTGTTTCACTCCTCTGCCGCTTCAGGCTAAGTGACTTTATCCTTGGAGCTATCAACTTGATGACTAGGGGCATCAGAATGATGATTACATTATTATTCTCCAGAGTTTCTAGGACAGTCCTCAATCATTCCTTCCAATTGTTTTATTATAGTTATGTACTTAGTTCCTTCAAAAACACAGCACAGTAATCACATGGGATGTGAATTGCTCATAAAGTTAAAATGTCCTTTGCTAGCAGTGTTCAAAACAATTTTTCAATGTTGTTTGTAATGCAAGGGCAGAGAAGTCCTTATAGATGTAACCCCAAGATATAAATATATATTGCTTTAGAAGACATCTTTCACCAGCAGGCAGATGGAAATACTTCTAACAAGAAGGGAGGGGACAGAGTCTGCAGAAAGAAGCAAGCTTTGACTCATATCTTCAGAGCTTTTAAAAGTCATGTTTATATTAGTCCTGCCAAGTATGTAATATCCAAGTCTTTTCTCTTGGGGTTCTGTTGGGGCCCAATGGGACCAGTACCTGGAAAGAACTCCTATGTGAGCATGAGGTTATGGAAGCTGATCAAAACATAGCTGCAAATCTTAACAGCTATTTAAAAGCCAGTGAACTATTGACTTAAGCCCTCATCCTGCACCTGTTCTAACAGAGCTGCGCACTGCTGTACCACCACACGGGCTCTGCTTTAGCGATGTTCAGGGCACTCCTGCTCTGTCGTCTTTTTGCCGTTGTTCCTGAGTTTGAAATGTGCTGCACAGATATTTTTGGACAGATTGATCCATATATATCTCTTGGAAAAGAAATTCCAATCTGCTTTCTACAAGCCCTCATACTGAGGGAAAAGGGCTGGGCTGGGCTCAGTACTGTTGCTATAGTTTGTTTGCTGGAATTCGAAAGGGCCGGGAGAAGAGGCTTAGGTGGGAGGACAGGAAAGCCAACGGCGAGTCCAAATGAGCTCTAGAGACATTGCCCTGTGAGAAGAGAGATTAAGAGCTTAGAGTGGGACCATAAAGATATGTCCTAGGGTGCTGTGTCATCAGGTAGGTTGGCAGAAGCATTATGTTGTTTTGTTTGAAATCCATGTTTGGTTCCAGCGGTTGTACTGCTGACAGTCACCTTATCCTGGTTGCTGTGCTTGCTGGAGCCCTGTGATGTGATTCAGCTCACTGGAATCACAGGAGCCTTGTGCAGCAGAAGGATCAGGCTTTTTTTGTTGTCTTTTTCTCCCTCCTCCCCCTCTCTTTTTTTCTTTTGGCCATTAAGTGAACAAGTGAAGGCAGAGATGGTGCATGTGGGAAGGAGGTGGCCACGTGGCTAAGGCTGGGGGTAAAGAGAGGAGCTGGCATGCACAGCAGAGAGGTGAGACCACCACGCTGCCCCAGGCTAGAGGTTACTGAAGGGGCGATACCAGCTGAAGGTGCCTCTCTCCCACACCTCGTTTGCAAAGTCATGTGGGTACAGGCTGAGTCCGTTTGCCTGCACTGCTGCACACCTGCAGGACAGATGGTCCCGAGCTCTGCCCAGGTCTTTCCTGGGCACCTCTGCTTCTCTCTACTCTGCATTTGCTGCCTTTGGCCTCATGTTAATTTGTGTGGCGTCAGTCAGGCTTTTAGTATCACCCAGAAAACCTGAGCATTACAGAGAATCCATCGTATCGGTTGATGTTTTGAAATTTGAAAGCTAGTGGCAGAACCAGGGCTTAAAATGTTAGTAATCTTCTTTAGAAAAAAATAAAGAAGAGAAAGGTCATTTCTTACTGATGTTAGTCACTGATGATATTCAACACCATGTACTGTAAATGTTTCTATTACAGAAAAGTTTGTTGCTGCAGGAGCACTGCAGGCCATCTAGCAGCAAGCCCAGTATTTCCGCTGAGTGACTCTCCTCCCGGAGAAGCCTGTCTCTCTCCTTTTCCAGTATGTATAACAGATATACAAAGCCAGTGGGTGTGATGGATTAGAAGGCACTGTATCATGTCAATGGGCACCCTTGTTTGTGTTGTGGTGGAAAGATACTTAGCTCAGAAATAAATGTCTCCCCTGTACTCGCCCCTAACAAGGAGACCCCAGGAAGTTGTGTTTTTTTTTTTTTTTTTTTTTTTTTTTTTTTTTTTTTTTTTTTTTAAGGTTTTGGCAAAAGACATTTTGGACTTGGGTTAGTTTATATTCCCTTCCCCTCCCCACTTGATCCTTAGGGATTTGCCTGAGTCATGGATTTCTACTGGGTTTGTTAACTCTGTTTTCTTTTTTTTTTTTTTTTCTTTTTTTTGTTTAAGCCGCTGGAATAAAGGAGTCTTTTAGTGAGAGCCACTCACAGGGGATTAGCTGCGAGTGGACTGAAGAGCTGGTGGCGCTGACCTCTGGCTCATGGGTCAGATGGGGCTCATCTTTTGCCCCGGAGCTGAAGGCTCCCAACAAGTGTTTTCTGTGTGCCCTTTGCGCAGCGAGAACTAGTGTGGAAGGTGGGTGCTCCACTGACTTGCTGGTATCGCAGCTGCCCTTCCGCAAAATCGGGGGAAAATGGCAAAGTAGACAGGATATCAAAGGCTACAGTAGCTGGTGCTGGAAGGAAACCGTAACCTCTTGTACCACCTGAAGGGACCTGCCTGCTTTCTTCCTTTGCAGCTTTGGACAGTTTGGGCTTTGCAGTTTTAGACATGCTTCCAGGCTGGATTCCCAGCTCCTGGCAGAGGTGGAAGGTGGGGAGAGCAGCTTTTGGGGTGCTTTGTCTTCCAAATGGGAACTCCCGTCCAGCACTGGTGGTACTGAGGATGTGGTCAGTGGTGGTGGTGGAGGAAGGCTTCAGGAGAGCTGCTCCTGTGAGCTTTAGCATCAGGGATGCAAAGCAGAGGAGGGCCAAAAATTAGACTGGGGCCTCACATATAACGGAGGTTGGATTTTTGTGTGTAAGGCTAATATGGAGATGAGTATCAGTTAGCAAATGAGTAGCATAGATTGACTCTGCCTTTGAGGAAAGCTGCCTGGTGCTTTACACAGTGCATGAAATCCTGGCAGTCTTGCAGAGCAGTCAGCTGCATCTTTTATCAGGTTATCAAGAGCTCGGATCAACTCAGGATGAGTAAACATGCAAGTTACTCTACTGAAAAGTCTGTCAGTCATTGCTGGATAGGTTTTTTCAAGAAACAGCCATGGAAAAGGCCCCTTTCCCTTGTGGTTCTTGTTAGCATCAGAGCAACAGATCGCTTTCACTATCAGGAAGGAGCATTGGCTCACACAGAGTCAGTTTAAATAGCATGTGCTATTCTTTAGGTGAATAAATTGGATGGAATTAGTTGAATCTCCAGTGTATTAAAGCAGTGCACCTTAAAATGAGGTTTTCAAGTGCATCAAAGGAATTAAGCTCCAGTGCAGTTGAGATGGAAGCCCTGGAATACAACAAGTGGAGAAGAAGGAAGCAGTGATATTAAATATGCTATACATATTTATGTAAGTATTTCTGCATTCGATTAGATACATATTCATCTGTAAATACAAACAGAATTATGTAAATATTAGCATTTTGCTTCTCATCGATTAAATGGTAGTTGATTTCTTGTAAGCATGCTTGGCACGAGAGTGCTGTGAGAGGCTGTGGAAAAGAAGGCTGTAGTAGCTGTAGAGGTATATAGGGAGGGTCTCCAAGCATGAGGAGGCAGGAAAATAGGAAGAAGTTGTGTAAAAATCTGGCAAGGAGTGGGAGTAACTAAGGAGGGGCAGGGAATCTGCAATAAGCACAGAAAGAGGAAGACCTTTAGGATTAGGAGTATGGCAAAAGTTGTGCCTTTCCAGGATTTCTTTTGTAACTTACTCTGCACAGACCTGTATTTTTTAAGTTAGTTGCAGTTGACAAAATGCCTAGATGACATAAGCAGTTTTAAAACTGTCAGCCATTAGGCAACACGGTCAGAAAAGTGCAGTATGCAGTTCTGCAGCAACAACAGCTATTGCAAATGCATCAAATTTACTTTTTGCCCTGGCTTTTCACTGAGTATTGCATTAGGTTCTGAGTCTCCCTGGTTGTTGCCAGGGTCCCTGTGGTCTGGACTCTGGTGTCCAGAAGATGGGTTAAAGGCTGGCTCTGGGATGGAGGGAGATGGTTGTGGGATGGAGGAAGGCTCTAGCATTAAAACTGAGGCTGACTTTTCATTCCTTGTTTGCAGAGCAACTGTCTACAGTCAGGGTAGAGACAAACATTCCTGAAGGTAAAGCTACGTGCTGCAACTGACCAGCTCCTTTTCCCTGTCGAGGACCTCCCGTTTCCTTCGTCCTCCTCTTCTTGCCCCTCTGCCCAGCTCCTGCTTGCCTACCCCCCGCCTGCAGTAACTCAAATGCTTGTCAGGCCCTGGGCAAAAACTGATTCAACTCACTGGACTGGAAGAAAACTAACGTGACAAAAACGTGCATTGTTTGCTGTTGGGTTAATGAACTGAATCAGCTTAGCGAAGACTGATGAATGTCAGAGTTTGAGGCAAGCCAAAGGGTGCGTTAGTGTGGCTGGGGATGGGGAGAAGGAAGACAGGACCAGAAAACAGGACATCCTACTTTTAGCAATGATGGACTGTTAGTGACTCACCTCTGACAGGTGACTTCACCAGGTTGGTCTTGCTTTTTGAAACAGAACTCTTTTAGCACAAGCTGAACAATCACTTGTCATTATCATAAACAGCCAGTGGTAGATATGTAAAATAAGAGATTAGACTGTGCATAGGGCTTTAAGCTCATTCAGAGATGGAGCAAATATGAGATGTTGGCCATGCTGGTTAATGGATTGTTGCAAGTCACTCTGGCCTTGTAATGTTGAAGGTTGTAGCAGAACCTATTTTAGAGAGGAAAAATAATCGAGATGAAGGGAGGTTTATTCCGAACCTTCTACTAACATTCATGAATGCACTGTCTCCCCAAAGAAGAAAAAAATGCCTATAGAATAAGGTGAAAAAATGTTAATAGTAGGTTAATTTCTTTAGATAGCCTATTCAGGATACTCCATGGTTCTCATTTGTTTTGGTCCTGTGAAGCATTTATCAGACTTAAGGCTCATGTGACAAGTATTTTGGAAGTTCTGTTTCATGTCAACTCGACAAGTTCAGTTTAGTTGTATTGCACTGTAGCTCAGGGCTGAGACCTTTGCCTCACAAGGTTATCCAAGAACTTGGAAAGAGAATTAAGTTCTAATTTCCATAAGGTATGAAGCAGAACATTTGTATTTCATAGTGTGTTCACAGCTTCAGTAGCTTTGAATAATCAGGTCTCTAATGAATGTTAGTAGTAAAAGGGATCCTGGAAAGGAAAAAAGAAATCTCTACACTTTTGCAGGTTTCACCTTTAAGCTGTCTGCCTTTCTTTATGCCCATCTCATAATTTCATCTCCACATCTTTTTTTTTTTTTTTATGATCCTTTTTGTTCAATGTGTATGGCTATAGTTCATGGAGCATGAAAACACCTTTTTATTTGGAAGGTTTTTTCCCACTTGCAGTGTAAGGTCAAACCATTTTCAAGCAGTCAGCTGTTTGCTTCACATAGTGAACTGTGGAAATTTGGATGGGTGCGCGACCGCAGGACAGTCCCCCTGTCCCGTGGCTTCACTCTTTTATCTCCTTGCACCTAGTGCTCTCCACAGGCTTTTCTGACACTTATGTGCTTCATCTGCATCTTTATGGGGCCTGAGGCAGGTAGGTACAAGTGCTTCAATTCCTAGCTGTCCACCACAGTGAAAGCTGAATTCCCCTTTTATAGACAGTGTAGGGATAGTGCTAAAGATACCCTACCTTGGAGGGGCTCTGGTACAAGGCTGTGTTAATATGTCTGGGCAGTCTCTGAGCTGGAGGTAGCTCTACCTGGATAAACTGTGCCTGTTGGCACTAGCTTGCAGACTGGTACTGTGAAATAGTTGTTGGAGACATCACAAGTTGCACCATCACCTTTCAAACAAAAGGCATCTTACCTGCTGAAGTAGGACATCTCACAACGCGTGCTCAGCTCACATTGAATCAGAGAAGGAACAAACTACATGTCGTTGTGTTGGTCACACTTTAATGGGCATCCTGTAAACATGAAAAAATGTACATTTTCATTCATTTTAATAAACCAGGCCACCTAAGATGCTCTTTCAGATTAGTTATGACATTTTTTCGTAGACTGAATAACTACAGTGATTAGGATATAGGCATCTAAAAGAACTAAATTCCCTACAGCTCTCCCTGACAAAATCATTTTTGGCAACTTCAGGACTCTAATGTCTCATCAGATCTAGCTGTGTGTTTAGGGCAACTAGGACTTTGCCATGTTTGTCAAGTCTTAGGAAGAGTCTAGCTCTGACTTGAGTAGTGAATGTTAGTTTTAGTAGGTCCTGTTTTTGGTATTAACACTGTGGTCTCTTCTCTCCTCAATCTTTATTCACAGAAAAAGAGCTCCCATGTGGGACTGAGTCTGATTAATATTTGCCTTTCAGATTTTTTTTTTTTTAGTTATAACTGTCCTTTGAAATAAATCTGCAAGTGCAGGATGTAATTCAGATCAGCTGGAGGAATGCATTTAGTGGATCATACACAGCAAATTGTAGGTGTTCTTCGTATGTCATCCAGATTTTTTTTTAAATGTTCCTGGCAAAAGTTTGGTGTTTGTGTGTGGACAGCAGTACTGACGTCCTGCTGACCCCTCCCCAACCTGCTGCTAACCGCCTGGAATGCAGTTATTTTTATAACTGGCAGATTTTCTGTAAGCAAAATTGTTCAGATTTAGCAGCTGAATGGGAATGCCTGGCATGCTTTCTGTGGTCATCCTTGATTGCAAACATTACCGAGTAAGGCAAACATGCCGCAAACTTGTGGTATGTTTGCATCCTTGCAGAGGGGATGATGACTGGGCTAGCTACGTTAGCCAGACATAGGCCATCCTGACTGCAGATTTGAGCCTTCTTTAAAAGATGAGTGCGTCTGGAAGATGGAAGTTGGGTAAATCTGTATCGAATTGTAAGTATCCGCAAAGTCTGAACTTAGAACCCAATGGTTTGTTCAGTCTGGTAGTTTGGTTAACCAGGAACTATAAAATGCTATAAATGCATCTCATATGCTGAAGTTTTTCTTCAGCTTTGTTAAGATTTTAGGAAAGACCTGGATGCAGACCCTTCAGAGCTTTCTTATGTTTTATTGCAAATGCTGAATTGCTCTGTTTTCATTTCCTATCCTATGTATTATTTTTTTTTGCCTAAATTGAGACAACCTAAATAGAGCACTTAACATTCTTAGAGAAACAGGCCCCTTCCCCTGGGCCCGTGTGCTTTTTGTGACATTGTCGAGGCTGTTACCCTGAGATTTCTAAGAGAGAAAAGCAAATTGTGACTGACAGATGTACTAGACAAAGGAGGAAAAACAGATTTTTTAATAGTCTGTGTAGTTAAGAAAACTGTCTCCCCTTTTCCTGATACCAGAAATACATTTGTGAAGTGAACTAGGTAAGCGGATCTGTGAGGGAGCCATGGATTCAATACTGCCTTTGATCCTGTTGCCTCAGGAGAATCTGATTCCGAACACCTGGAAGGAGTTACCATGAGAATCCCACAAATCCCAGTGGGGTGAGAGACTCTGAGCTTTCCCGGTGAGACAGAGGCAGGTTGCTCTATCCCATACGTCTCTAAGTCTGCATGCTCCAAACTGGGCATGTGGTTTTGAATTTCCTGCAAAGGTCCTTAGTGCCTTACATTTTAACATGTTTTCTGCAACAGGACCGGTTTCAAGTTACACTGAAAGGGTTAATAGGAAGGGGTAATAGGATGCATGCTGGCAGCTGAGTGTCAGTTGAGTCTCAGTGGCTGTCAACTTTTTGCACAGTTCTACAAATTTTCTGGTGGAAGTGTAGACCCGTGAACAGAGTTTACAGACTCGGACGTCTCAGTTTCCACACAGTTTTTCTGGATGTTCTTCACCTTGTGAAGCCCTCTGAATAGGCTTGGGCCCAGAAATCTGGGAGCTATAAGCCGAAATATTTTCCCTGTTTCTCTATATACAGCCAACAGTGTGTGCAAGCTTCTGTTTTTATGAAAGATGCCTGTGTGAGCACTGGTGAGCACTGGTGCCGTTAATGTGACAGGGCTAGGATTTTACCCCAGGCGTTTTTACATCTGCATATATAATCTCCTCTGAGCAGCTTTAGACAACACTGTGATTAAAAATGCCTAGGCAGGTCTCCACAAGCGCTGTCCCTATGCCACATTTCACAGAGCTGCACTGATGTTATACACCGGAGAGGGGAGGGAAGAGAGAGCCTTTCAGAGCAACTGCTGAGCAGATAGTCCTCACGGGCATAGGCATGAGAGCTCTCTTGAAATCATCATTTTAAGTATTAAAACAGGGTGTTGCTTACTAGGCGATGCAATAGTCACTTGCCTAAGGCTCCCAACACCCTTTGATGCATTGTAATACTTGTATAAACTCCTTTTCTCTCTGCTCTTTGTCTTTACTGGTTTCTTATACTTCCTCCTCCTTTTTCTGTGCCTTCCCAGTTCCCCCAGATCTTATTTTGTTTGGATGCATTGCTTGGGAGTGCTACACTTCTGTATCAGCCTGTTATGTTCAAGAAATCCTAACCCATTATCTTAGGGAAATGTTCACGACAGGAATGGTGTTGGTTCTCATAACACTACAGCACTCAAATCCAGATCTGTTCGTTCCTTGGGTTTTAGATCTGGGAATCTACTTGGATCTATATTTCCCCCTGCCCCCCCACCTATGAGAGAAATTAAAATTAAGTGGCTTGAGAAAGAATAAAATAACTAGTAATATAACTCTGTAATATGGAAATGGCTCAGTTTGGATCAAGAGCTGTTGAAAGGTGACTGACAGCCCAGCTCTGGCTCTCATGTCCCTGCACTCTGAAAAGGGCCAAAGGCAGCTATGGAATACTTCCAGGATTTGCAAACTGCTTTGGTAAGTTCATTATCAAGTAGAGCAAGTAAATAAATTTAAATAGAAAACTAGGTTAAAGCTTAACAGATGGGTAGTTTTAGAGATGCACTGGAAAAAGCCATAGCAGTCCTTACTCACTGACCTCAGCTAGTTCTGTGTGTCCTCCAAAGCGTTCCCAGGTGGGAATGCCTTGGTCTTGCTGCCTTGTGTTAATGGAAACCATTTAAACTACCTGGAGCAATGAGACATGTCTTTTGCCCTAAGAGATTTATTTGCTCCTTCTTATTCTGATCTTGGAATTGGTTAGGAAATCTTTTGAACAGATTTTTTTAATCTCCTGAAGTAGGATTCAGACGCATCCCCATTTAGAGGAAGAATTACTTTCTCTGGAGCCTTTTTATTATTTTTTAGATAGTTCCAAGTATTTTGGGGACTGCAAATTGTTGGCTTGTATCATGTACAGCTTTTCATTGCTATTTATTCCTGACAGCCATTTAAAATTTCTGTTAAGAAGTGCATTTTGAGAACCAAATGAATTTATGTACATCTGAGAAAAATGAAAAGCTTATCTGAACAGGAAATTTTGTGCCTGTCAGTGAAATTATACCCGGTTCTTATTTTGAGTGACTGGCATGCTAAGGCCGCGTAGAGGCTTTGCAGACAAGTGAGTTGTTTGGAGACCGGAGTAGCCTTGGCTGTAATAGGCTGGAATTGTCAAAATGCCTGTGAGAAATCCACTTTCCTCAGTGTCTCGCTGGCCAGCACTGTTTGTACCATGAACCTCTGAACAACACTGCGAGTGACTACAGCCAACGCATGCCACCAGATCTCAGAGGGAAGTTCCTAAGGAGCCATTGAGATGGGCATGAAGAGACAGTGCTCAACTACATTTGATTTTAAGGGCTAAGTTTAGTGTTGAGTGTTTGGCAGGACTCCTCTTGTGCACTGCAGTTAACGTCTGGCTGTTGCTGCTTCTGTAAAACCCTGGTGCTGCCGTACTCTGCCAAGTACATACCCATTGGGGATTTCTGATCTGCCCCTCTCTGCAGAGCATCGTCTTGCACATTTATTTTTGGGAGAGGTATAAGGGAGGGCCTTATCTTAATCACTAACTAGTCGTTACTGTTGCTGTTTGCCCCACGGTCATGCTGTGAGGCTGTGCTGGGGACGGAAGCACCCTGTGCCCAGCCGTGTGTACCCGCTGGAGGAGAACTGCTCCGTTTGCCGTCTCCGCAGGTGTGACAGACAAACCCAATGGCACGAATACAACCACGGGCACAAGTACAACACCCACCTCAGTGCTGCAGTCAGCCCTGCCAGGCTGTTCCCTGGAAAAGGGCTTAGGAAATACAGTGCGGGTTCGTTGTGAACGCTCTCCCAGCTGCAGGATAACTGAGGACTTCCGGAGCTCTAGGTAGCATCCAGATCATAGTAGTCACCAAGGGACTTCACCATGTCTGTGGATTCATATGAGTAACCTGGGAATGAAATACGGGTGAGGAGCAGCTGAAGGTTCACCCCTCTACAGGGGTGGCAGCCACCAGTGTAGAGGGCATGATGGCCACGTCAGTAACTTTTTTAACTGATACCGTCACTTTCCTACCAGAGCCTTTATGGCAGTCGTATAAGAGCCGAGTGAGTAAACCACAGGCTTTAAAGGAGTCTAACTGCTGCCCTCTTTTTGTGAGGACTGCGGTCACATTGCAGGTGCTGCCATCTGTGCTGCTATAGGTCCCTTTCTGCCCTGACTGACAGAGGAATGTGACATCATTTGGAGGTGGGGGAAAATGTCTCAGGAACAGGCAAATTGGAGAGGATTTCCTTAGTTTAGATGGGTTTGCTCCAGGACTCATTTAAGGAAGGATTCCTTATATCAAAGCAGAACAAAAAAATAATGAATGCAGAGTGTCTAATTCATGATTCTTCCTGCCCTTGTCCTCTTTGTTAACTCTAAGACGATATATAGATGTTAAACTAGATTTGGCATGCAAAGAAATCCCCCCTTTCCACCCTTTCTGCCTGTTACTGTTCCTGCACTGCAGTTCGTTGCTGCTTTAGTTGTGCTGGGGCAGCTATTTGAGGGGCTGTGTAGAAATGATGCAGATTGAAAATTTCCCCCACAGAAAAATCAAACAGTAATTACTTTTCTTCTCTGAACTCAGATCTGCAGGTCCAATCTGTTTTATTTATATGTGTATAAAAGGAGGTGTGGTTTTGTAAATGGGATGGCAGTGAACTGTGGAGCGCAGGCCTGTAGCTTGGCACCCGGAGAAACTAAGTGGCAAAAGAGGGACCCTTTGAGCAGAAGCACGTTAATGAGTGATATTGCTAATATCTGGAGGGCTCTGGGCATAAGCCAGCTTCTCCGTGGCTCTAGATGGAGACGAGTGAACAGAGCTGGCCTCAATGGGAGGACTGCAAGTCAGGAGAGCAATGCTTGCCAAATCTGCTGTTAGAGGACCAACATATTCAGATATTTTAATATCTGAAAGGTCAGAGAACAGGCTTTTATTTTTTCTCTTGCCCCCATAGTATCGTATAACTCAGCATGTTACATGCGCAAGTGCTTGAGCAAGGGGGTTGGACTAGGTGATCTCTAGAGGTCCCTTCCAACCTCAACCATTCTGTGATAATTCTCAGCATTCCCTTAGAATTGATATGTAAAATGTTAAATGCTCTGGAGCCAGGCTAATTAAGAGCAATAATTGTTAACTTGGTTTGGAGGAACTGCCATTCATTTGTGGCATTTTCCAGTTTGAAGTTTCCTGAGAGGAGATGCAGGGATAACACTTCAGGGTAGGAAGACTTCCTTTTAAAATTGCTAAGCAACATAGTTGTCTTACATGTAAATTAGATAATTAGCGAGGTCAGGAGCCCACACAAAAGATTTTATTGGTTTGAATAAAATAAAAACATAGGTATCAACTGGTATAGGAACAACCAGATCATCTGATTTCCCATGAATCACCATGTTGGATGCAATTTCACTTTATTTCTACTTCATGCATCTGCTGTAGTCCCAATGTGCTATAGAGCTGTAATTATTTAAATACAACTTTACCTGCTAAAAAGTACAGTATTTATCTATCCCATTTCTACCTAAAGATTTGCTCACACTTCCAAGTCTTCATTCTCTGCTTGCCTTTTCTTAGACCTTCCTCTCGTCATTGCTCTATTTTTCTTTCTTTCTCTCTCTCTCTCTCTTTTTTCCAGTAATTTAAGAGGTTATGCATCTTATTTTTCTTAAGTATAAAGGCACGAGTTTAAAGCTCTCTTTTTGGCTGCCACTCATGTGTTTTCAGCTTAACTACCTATTTGGCATGCACTGCTTTTTCATTCAGATGCAAGTAGCTCTGCTAAAGTGAAAAAGCTGTAGCTATGTATTGCAGTTTAACTGTCCACTGTGTTTGTTTCTTATTGTGCTGGGTATTTTTATTCTCTAACTTATAGTCCAAATAGGTAAGAGAGACAAAAGAGAGAAAAGAAGCTGTATCCTTTGCATCACATTTAAAGGAAACTTTGATGATGTTGATGGAGTTTACAGTGGGCTGGAAACTGATCCCAAGACACCCTGGCCATGTCACAGTGCTCAGATGAGAATCTCCTCCCTTTGCCCTGGTAGGATTTTCTCCATATTTTCCCACCCTAAATTACGGATCAGTACCGAGTAGTCTAATGATGGCATAAATTTTCAGTTTAAGAGAATATGGACCATTTTAAAGCTTTCATATTTTCTGGACAGCATGGCTAAAAAAGCCGTGTTGTACCTTTATTTGCACATGAGAGATGAGGCTCCTGACAGTCAGATGGGGAGCAGCACCTTTCCCAGGCAGACAACAAAAGCAGGCAGCGAGCGTGCAGCCCAGTCAACATCCAGCAGCTACAGAGAAGTATCCCACTGCAGATAGCACGAGTCACAGAACTGGGTTTTATTTAATTCTTCACAGACGTGCGAGGTGACAAGCTCGTGTTTTGCCTCTTCTGCACTGCGCGGAGCTGGTACTCAGTCCTCACCTCTGTTTCCATGTCCTGTTGGAGCGGCCAGAACATCTGGAGTCACAAGGATGTGTTTAGCAGTAAGACCCCCAGAGATGAATCGACACCAAAAAAAAGCGCTGAATTAGAGAGGGGTCTTTCCACTAAATATTTGATTGCCAATACACACCTAATATATACATAAATCTTTATATAAAATAGTTTAATTATAACAAAAAGATGAATCCCAGGCAACTAAAAGAGCAGATTTTGTCTTGGTTAGAGAATTTTTCCTCTGAACAAGCATGCTATTTTTAAAAACATATTTTTTTTTCTGCTTGATGCCATCTGGATGGCTTTAGAAGGGAGCAAAGTTACCATTTGCTTGCTTTAAATCTCCTGTGAATAAGAGAAGGCAACCAGAAGTTGATTTTGATGGGGATTTGAGGGAGAAAAAAAATGGTCACGGGTATTCCTGTTCCTTCCCACTGCACGGTTTATTGATGCTGTCTGCAGATTTGTGTTTGCTTTACTGCTGGTAGTTAGAGCTGGTGATCAAAGGCTAGTGCAGCCGTCCCCACGAAGGGAAATAATTGGTTGGACTCTTTGAGTCCCCTGTAACAATACCCGGTCCTGTTGTGTTAGGCAGCGCTCCACAGAGTATAAAACGTGGTATGATTGCCGGAGCAGTCGGTCAAATGTTTTCTTCTTGTCTCAATCCCTTTTATACAGGAAACCAATAGAGCTCAGAGCCCGGGGATGAAAGCTTTAAACCTGGAGGGTGCCTGGTGCTTCCTGAGAATCTTGCGAGGGAAATGTTCAAGCCTGAAGCAGCTTTGCTGACAGATATATTTTTATAGCCTATTATTTTCTCTCCTCATTCTTTGTTTCATTTGAATATAATAGGCTCTTTATTTTTAACTGCTCATCTGTTCCTGCTGTTTATATCCTCACCCAAAAATCATAATTCTCTGGGTTATTTTCTTTTTCTTTCTCTTTCTCTTTCCTTTCTTTTTTTTTTTTTTTTTTAACATCACATTTGGTTAGTGTTGGACATATGTGCTATAATGCTTGTATAGAAGCAAGACTGTTTATTTTCTGAGTAATAAATTTTCCATTTTCCTCCCTGTCTTCTCCATGGAATCTCATAATCCAATCTGAACCAAAAGGTTATATCCCTATTTATAGCTTTCAAGTTTTGGTCGTGATTTAAGCAAGTTGTCTGGTTTTCATGAGTTTAAGACAGAAAAGCTGGAGAGGCCAATCAAAACGGAAACATTTTGTTTTCTTGGTTATTTCTTTAATATGTGACACTTAGAAAATACTTCTGACATAGCTCCTTCTGGAGGTGGCTTGTGGCTCCTAGAGTCTAAGCAGGGAACAGTAATGGATAAAATGCGTAGAATAGTTTCACTTTTTGGCAATGAATAGATGTGTAATATCAGGCCTATGCTACCAATAAAATTGATTTTATCTTCCAGTCCTTCTAAAATACACAAAAAAAAGGAACCAAAATAAAACCTAAATGCACAATTTTCTGTCAAGCTAAATACTTAGGAAAAATAGGACTGTGAGCATCCCTTTAGCTACACTTTGCCTGGAGTGCTACAGAGGAGCATGTTTACAAAACAGCAGGTGCCCAAAGAGTGCTACGTACAAGACAGCATCACAAAAGTTGCACAGCTCCATGGGACACATGTAAGAGCATCCCCCTGTGAAAGCAAGTCAAAAATGATTTAAAAATCCACACAGGAGGCAGACAACGTGCCGACTGCTTGCACTGTTCGTATAAAATCTCTCTCTGTTGCCCCTCTGCAAATTAGCAGCTACAGTGTCTATATCAGAGAAAGTCTGAGAGTAGAACTGTTGGGAAAGATAATAATTTTGTCCCAGAAAAACTGTAGAAAGTAAAGTCTATGCATATGTGTATGTATTTTGTATTATTATTTAATATGGAACTTCCTTTATTTTTGTATATACGATTTTATATAAATTAAGTGAAATTTATTTATAAAACTGTATTTTCTAGTTTAATAGTAATTAAAAAATCCTGAAAATACTCATTGCACAATATTTCCTACTCTTCATGGAATTTTTTAGGGTTCAGTCACAATGAATGACAAATCCAAAGGCTTCGTAAGGGTTTTCATGTCTTTGTGAAGCGGAAAACAAGGGTTCTGTTAAAATGGCATTTACTTTTCAAATATTGTTTCAGGACTGTGTTTCCACTTTTTAGTTTCATGTAATACCCGGCAGTGTTTTTAAGCTCTTTATAAAAGAGCATCTAGAGATCTACATTATAATTAACAGTTTTAATGCAATTAATAATTACTACTTCAATTACTTAATGCTTTTAAGTACTTATGACCTTTTTATATGTTCTTCTCCCCACAGACTGGTCATTTTAATTACGGTAGTATTTCTCTTTGCATGTACTTAGAACTTATTAAAATTAAACTTAAAATGCAATGTTTTCCCAGCCAAAACTAGAAACAGCTCTGTGTGTTCAAGGCCAGACCAGTGCGAACGGAGCAGCGTTCTGCATCTCCCCATGCTGATGACGTTTGGACTTTGGCTTGTATTTTTTTTCCCAGACCTTTGGCAGAAAATGCTCCATGTCTGTCTCAGGGTTTTGAGCACTGCTGATAACGGTCTAATGATTAACTGGCAGAGCAAAGGTGAGCCAAGTGTGTGCCATCATCCTAGCGTGGTGACTCCTGCCCGTTCCTGGGGATGGAAACCTCTGGAAGTTGGTAGAACGACATGTTTTGTAACTGGGCAGCGCAGCCTGCGTCTCATGATGATTTCCATCTATATTAGAGATTACAGAACCTGCTTCCCCCCCCCCCCCTTTTTTTTTTTTTTTTTTTTTACAAGCCTCTGGGCAATTAGTTTTTAAATCCTCAGTGGATGAAATGGTAGTATGCAAAGCCCCACGGAAAAAGTCTGCAGAGCTGAATATAGTCATAATTTTAGAGAGGTCTAAAAAACATTTTATTTCAAAGTCGACAATGGAATATAAGGATAAAAATTCACTGCGACTTAGTGCACCAAAAAGCATTTTTAGCCACTTGTAAGGAGGCAAACTGGTAAACGACTGCTCTAAATAAACCTAATTTATTTTTACATTACATTACATTACATCAGGCTTTGCACCCACTCTGTGTGTAGATAGTGCCCAAAAGGCACTGTCACTGGGAAGGTGAGGGCTGATTTGGAAATTTTGAATCTCATTTTGACAAAGCTCTATGTTGCTTAAAAGTCCTGTATCCATGAGAACAATGAGGTGAGCATTCAGTTTTATATTTATATACACACACATACTCACACATGTATGTGTAGATTGAAAGATTATTTTTCTTTGATAGCTTCTCTAGCTCTGTTTATATCGGTGTATCCTGGGCAGGCTTGCCTGCATCCCCTGGTTCGAGTTTGTAGCAGCTTTTGAGATACTTGCAGGAAAAGACGCTCAGAAAAGTGAAGTGCTATTGATGGTGGTAGTGCAAATGTACATGAATTTTCCAGCATTTAAACACAAGTTTAAGTTTTCTGCATCTCAGCTGGGGTCGCTTATTATATCATGGGAATCTGGGGCTCTTGGTCTGTCATTTACTTCCTGGGTAGTTTGGCCTTTTGTAGCTAAGAAGGACAATAAAAACAAAACGAAGGATGAAGATTTCTGTCCCGGATCAAAGCTGATATAGACCAGGTGTTATGCTCTTCAGTCTGATAAGCTTTTCCAGTTTCTTCAGTCTGCTAGCTTTTATGCTACCGTATTTATCATTATATGGTTGGGTTTTTTTTATTGCTGATAATAGCTTATTGAGACTTGAGAAACTTTATTTGCTTAACCTTGGATCTCTTGACAAGAAGCTGGTTACTTTGAACCTTTTAGCCTTCTGCTCTTAAAAGTGTTGAAAGAAGCAACTTTAAATTAGGGCTTTTATTGCAATTTTAAACACACAAATAGATGCCTTCATTCTTGCAATCAACATCAAAAGGCCAGAGGATCTGGAGTATATCAGCCCTATATTGGTCATTCACATTAATCAACTTACACATACCTATCTCTCTGCCAGGATCTTTCCTTCTTCTAATGTGTTCGCCCAGCCAGGGTGCTGGAGAAACACAGAGTCAGTAGGAGTCCCAGTAGACCCCAGCTGTTATGTGCTGTAAGGAAGGGCAGTACTTGGCTTCCTGACATCCTTTGGTACAAATGTACTATGTTTTGTCACATGGATAAGTGCCCATGTGCTTATCTATATGCAGTTGCCTTATACTTCAGCTATGGAGTTTGGATTTTCTGTTTTGCACCTCTCATAAAAATGGCCTACAATAATGAATCCTAACTGTTGCAGACAATTTTGTAACGGATGAAAGCAACAAAATGATAAATAGCAAAGTGCTTAGGTGCAAGGTCCAGAAATGTAAAGGAATAAGAAATGTTTGACAGCTAGTTTCCAGCCTTTGCATGCATGTGTATTTTTGTTATGACTTCCCTTTTGTGCTGTATAGCCTGCACGTCATCACTGCCTGCCTCCAATGTGCGTGTTGTGCAGTTTGTTTGGCTTGCATCTTGCAAGTCAATATATTGGTTTTCATCAGTGCTCTGGTTCTATAAAGTGAGTTATTTCTTTGGATGGAAAACGTGGCAAAACAATGGATATGCTGCTTTAGAAGGAGCATCATCTTGTCCATTTACATAGGTGGTATTTAGCCGAGGTTGTAAGGCATGTATTAGCTAAAATTCCCTATTAAGATTTGATTTAATGTATAATTAGAGAATAATTTTAGAAGAGCTTTTTTTATATATATAAAGTGATGGAGTTAAAACATACTTTTGCATTCCTCGCATTGTAATGTTTCTGTTCAAACCTACTATTACTACTTTTATGCGCTACAGATAAGCTCACCACCCATACAAAGCCAGTGAGAGACAAAAGATTCCCTGAAAAGCTTATATTAATATACAAGAGGTTATATTTTCACTAGACAATTATGGAGGAAAGAAAAAGTAGTTAAATCACTTGTGGTCTAAGATCACAAGGGAAGCATATAATAAATACAGAAATGAGCCAAGATCTCCCAATTTCCAGTTGGTATTTTAATCAAAGTGCGTTTGTCCTCTGTCCATTCCTACCCCCTTGCCTCTTTCATCCCATGCCTGTACTTTATGTTGATAGTCCTGATAAAAATGCTCATTGTAAAGATAACCCATGGAATGCCAGGTGGGAAAATGCAACTTTCTTGTGTTCTTTACTTCCAGCCTGTGCTGGGGCACAAGGGGTAGAAGTTATGAGTGCAGTTCTCAGGTCCGCAGTAGGGAGTATGGCTGCACGATCTCATGGCTCACTTCTGTGAGTGCCAGTGCCTCCCTTCGTCCTCTACCACTTCAGCTGCATTTAAGAGGCCCTGCTACAGGCAGAGGTCACTCATGGGGTGGAAGGATATTTTTTTGGCAGATTACTGAACCAGACTTGTAAACTGAATGGGTCTGCAAGCATCAAGACTTGTTCAAGAAAAGCCAAGGAAGTTCCTCCTTCCTGCACCTTTCTGATCCACTTTTCCGAGTCACTGCTTAAAGCCGCCTCTGGAAACACCCAGGAAACTTTTGAGAGAAAATTTTGTTTCATGGTGATAAATGTGGCGCAACTGTTCTGTAGCTTTGCTGTTATTCATTAGATACAGATCAGTGTTTTTCTTTTTCTCCTAAGGTCTCCTTTATGTTGTGTGATTGTCTAATGACAGGCTGTTCAAAGGGGAGAAACAATATTCTTACGCACATGGAAGCCCTTCCATTGTTTCCCCTGCTGCTCCTTTGGCTTGATGCTGTATTCAAGGAGTAATTGTGGGAAATTAGGGCTCCTCTTCCTAAACATAAACTAGGTTGAACTGCAGTCTTCCTGTCTGCTATTGTTAGGAAGAACGTTAGCAAATTGCTGTGTACCAAGACGATCCTAGGGAGGAAAAAGTAGGACGATTTTCATTTTTTTTCTACAGCCGAACACAATGCCTACCTTGCGCCTGTTGTAAGTAGGACCATTTTTCTTATGTCAAAGAAGCCTCAGGACAAGGATCATCTCATTCCCCTTAATGAAATTATACGGTGGAATAAAGCAAACATTTTAATTCTGTTCTTTCTCAGCAGCTACATTGTTTTTCAGAGCAGTGTAAGCCCATGAAAAGGACAGTTGCATGTTTGTACAGCAGGCATAGTAAGGACTTTTCCAAAACTTTACGGTCTCTTTAGCTCAGAACATCACTGGAGTAATTTATCTTTAACTCTCTCAGTGTTACGAGAGCAGTTAGTGGAACACAGTCAAACTTAGAAACAGATAAGGAACCAGCTTCTGTCAGCCTTCATGACTTTACGCTTCAGATCGTGAGATTATTGAGTGAAAGTCTAAGCAAAAAAAAAAATAATTCTAGTATTGCTGAATGTGTTTATCTGCAGCATTTTTTTTCCCTTGGTAGGTACTCTGGATTTTGTTATTCAAATCTGCCTGTTTACAATGCAAGGAATTCTCAACAAGTTCAAGAGAAGTTTTACAGCAGGTTATGAAATATACGTGAATCCTTAGTGTCGATAAGAGAAAATTTAATTCTGTGTTTGAAATTAAGTCCAATCTTTTATTCTTGATAGTTAAAAGATAATTTAAGAAAATAAATACTTTTTGAGCAAAATGTCCATTTGCATACTGATTTGTAAATATTTAGCTTTTAAAGCCTTTGTTTTGGGATATAGGGATATATTTCAAAGTCTTAGGTTAAGAGCCTATGAGATTAGTCAACACAACCTGGTTTAACATTTTTATTCCCTTATTCCTGTGGATTATAAGGAAAGAGACACGTGAGGTGGCCTTACATGATTGGGACATACATGGTTTAATAAAATGATTCAGAGGAATTATTCATCGTTTGTTTGGGGTTGGAAAGCTTGCTTTTAAAACGTGAAGTGTGTGATGATAAAGATGCTGGAAGGATTCTTAGGTTAATGAGACATGAGTAAGGATAAGTTTTCTGCAGAGAGTTGCATGTATAAGTTTTATTTACCATGGGTGAGCAATGCATGTAATGATACCCAGCAGTGAGTAGCAGTAGTGCTATTTAAAAATGCCCCTTCAATAACCTCTTTGTGCAAGTTACTTTAGACCTATGGGAATATCACAGTCAAAAATGAAGAGTCTTTTTCTGTGCCCAGTCGTAGAGGCAGGTTTCAAACTGAAAGTCTTCCACAAGGGAAATGAAGAGACATGGGTTTATTTAGAAGAAGAGGCGAAAAAGTGTAGGTCTTGGAACATGGAACAGTTGTGTGGCAACTGCAAATGTGTTGACAGAGCAGAGCAGAATCTCAGTATCTACAGGCATGAGTTACTACAAACTTTGGATAAAGCTCACCCATCCAACCTACCTGCTCTGTTTGGGGTAGCTTGCTTTAAGAATGTGTATTTTCATGTCATATTTATTCCAGAAAAGTCATTGTTCTGTGTTGAGAAAGGTTAAAAAAATGCATAAAATGTGAAGTTAGATTGATTTGACTAAATAGCAATAGCCAAGAAATCTGCCATAATTTTATTATCAAAACAGAGTTAGCAGGCTTCGATATAGAGAAATCAAATCTCATTCAAACTGAAACATTTTTGCAGTTGGCTATTTTGCATGAAGCCAGCTATATGTTATAACTGTGTTTGAGAGTCTAATTTTCAAAGAATGGTATGAAATATTCTCCTAGCAGGACAACAGTTTCTTGACCATTGCTTGTGCTCCTGGGATGCCGTTTGGTTTTGCCTGTATCAGGGGGAACAAATGTGTCTTTGTGGCAAAAATGAATGTTCCGCAGTTCTCTAGGGATAAAGAGTAAAATCCTGACTCAGCTGAAGAGTCAGAGACTCAGCATTAAATTAGGTTTTAATGAGGTTTCCATGTTAAGCTCACCTATACACACACACACACACACACACACACACACATATATATATATACACACACAAAAATGTATATCGGTGGCATAAAAAAACTACACCACTTCCCAGATGGTTAAGAAGTCCGTATACTGACCAAGTCAGAAGAACATTTCTTGGCCTAGGGGAAACCATTCTGAAGTTTGTCCCAACTGAACTGCCCGGCCAAACTGCAGGAACCTGGAAGGGGCAGCAAGAGAGCTGAAATGTGGCACCGTAACCTGTTTAAGGCAAATGTAGTACTTCCTGTGGTGCTAAAGTAACACTAGTTTTACAGTTGTGGGACCCATGAGATTACTTGTGAAATCTTCCTGGCATTGGAAGGTTTCAACATTATTATGTAGGTCAGATTTGCATAAGAGCATGGTTTATGTATGGTGCCTGTTGTTTTAAAGCTCAGTGTATAATGACTCACCCATTGCCCGGCTGAGGGCCCTTTTTAATGTTAAACACCCATGGAACGTCTGCTGAAGCAGCCTCAGTTGGCCGTATTTCTGAGAAAAGTGCATTACAATAGCACATTAGTCATCCTTGCTTGATAAAAACAAGAAGCATGAATGAAAAAACACACCACAATGTAGAGCTCTCAAGAGTAGCTTACATTGAAAGTGCCCCCTTTTTTTTTAAGTAGGAGAAGACACTCCTGCTGCTATTTGAAAGCCTCTCAGTTTTAGGTCTGAAGTACTGCAAATTCCCTGGGAGTGCAGGGACCTGTGGCGTGGTTAATTCAGCCCTTTATCCTTTGGAAGAAAATAAACAAAAGTCTGTCTTCTGCTGTGGCATGGGACATTTTGTGGAGTGCTTGCAAACCACAGAGCAGAAAAGGTTTGTCTGCTCTGTGTAAACGTTAAAGAGAATGTAGCATGTTCTAGATGAGCTGGGATTTTGCCCTGAGTCACTACATTCTTCCTTCTCCGCAGCGTTGCAGTTAGCTGCTGCCTTCCAGACACACTGGGCAGTTGCATTGCGTGAGCACAGAAGAGCTCTCTAAGAAAGCAGCAGTGACCAATGGCACTAGACTGCATAAGTCTTTATTTCAGTATGTAATAAGTGAGAATTTGCACCACTTCAATCAGGCCTAGAAATGAGAGATGTTAAGATATCCTAGGTCACCATATGTAGAACTTGGAAAACAAATCAAAACAGATTTGGTGACTTGAGGGAAGACATCTGCTCATAAAAAAGCGTAGAGATGGTTATATAGTGTCATGGTTGATAGAAAAAATAGATCACAAGCTGCCAAAGCAAGTTTTGACCACTGGGCAAGGTAGTTGGGCCAGCAGGATGAGAATGGGATGAGAATGGTAAAGAAACAGGATGAGAATATATATGCGTCTGTATATGTGTATGTGTGTGTGTATATGATTATATACACACGTGTGTGTATTTATGATACAGGAACAAAAGTTGGTCAAATACTAACCAATATTGCAGAAAAGTGGCAGGCATACAGAAGGGAAGACAGGGACCCCAGTGTGCCTACCAGGTGATGCTGCCAAAGCTGGATGCAGCCCCGAACTCACACCTGTGAGCTCAAGACTCAACACTTGGTGCTTTGGTTCCTCACTGCTTATACAACCTCTCTGGTTCTGTAAGTGAAATTTCTTGATGGGAGGCATTTAAAAATGGATTATGGATTCAGTGGGCTAAGAGGTGTTCTTTAAGAAAATGAAACTTTTTTTACATGTAATATGATTTATAGTTTGCTTTTTTTTGTATGACTAATTTCATTATAATTTCAAGCTGTGATGTTGCACAACGGAAAGAATCAGCCTCCACTGTTATGGTCCCTTTCATTCTCTGCCTCTTATTTGGTCTGTCATTGAAACTTGGGGACAAATGCCTCCAGCAGTGGTGCAACAGACTCTCTACAGCTTTGAAGGCCTTGACAAAGCAATGGAGAGAACATGCAACATGCAACTTATGCACTAGGGAATCATGAAGAAGACACTCATTGTTTTCTGTTCTCTGAGCAAAATTACAATTGTAATTCAATTAAAATGCAGAACTTGGTCTTCTGAGGTGTTCAGCACCCTCTGCTCCTTCTGACGACAGCAGGCCTGAAGAGTGGCGGTTCAGATTTTTTTCCTCCCCTGCTGTATAGCACAGTGGCATTTGTCCCAGGCCTCGGATGGCGTTTAGATTAAACTTTCAGGGTCCAAGTTGCTAGCTCTGTTTAAAAGTATAACTCCAAGGCAGATAATGAGGTTATGTGGATGTGTTGTTGCTGCAAATGAATGGAAATACTATTTGAAAGACCTCTGTGTGTGTCATAGAGATCCAGGACCAGATTTGGAGATTTTTTTAATCTCTTTTCGCTATTGTTGGTTTATTATTGGGCATGGTCTGTGCGTATGCTATGCTAAATTATATGACTGTAAAGGAGTTTTAATACATTGTGCTTTTAGGAGGTTATTCATCTTTAAAGGAAACCTTTATTCAATAAATTAAGCTGTGTCCCCTAAAATACAAATGACCAGAATGGATTAGACTGTATGACGTAAAATTATTTGTTCTGTGTCTAAGCAAATAATAAGCTCACTTGTCTAATAGTAGGCATTAAGGTAGTATTAAGTAAAGTTCTCTTAACAATTCAAAACATAAATGAGTTCTTGGAAATAACTGTAGATGGCTTGGCTTTGTGCTTGACTTTGAACTGAATGGCAGTGCAGGAGTGGATCTTGAGGATGTCTAGTGGAAAATGTCACAACTTCTATTCAGTTAATTTTAAGAAGACTTCAGTCTTTGTTGGATGGCTTCCCTATGTCAGAGTTGAAATGTGTTTGCCCTTTGAATGAAGTTGACAACAATGAGAGCAATTAGGAAGCCTCAGTGACCCATTATTTATGTATCTCACCTTAAAAGTCCATAAGGAGCAGATAGCCCCACTAAGAGTCTGGTCTGAGGCACCCACTTAGGAGAAATGTGCAATTTCTGCTTCAGAATATTTGAAGGCTGTATTAAGCCCATTGATGAAATGAACAAGTGATGTAGCGTGTATGTCAGGTGTGGTTCTCAGCCTCATTGGATAAACCTTTCTGCTGCTATTTATGCTTCTGGCACTGAAAATGAGGATGGAGAAAATAGCAAAAAGCTTACCTTGTCTTCACTGCTCTCACTGCTCTTTGTATTATCTCCCTTCAGCCCTGATGCCCAGGAAATTGCTGAATGACACTAATGCTCATAAACAGTCTTTTTCTTACATTCTTCCCCTATCTGGAAACTTAACTTTTAGATATAGGGGAAAACTTTTTTTTTTTTTTAATAGTAGGATGATTAACTGAGGATGCAGGCATAACTATAGAATTCTGTTTAATGCAATACCTCTGAGTTTCCAAGTCCTGTGGAGTCATTTTTTTTGAGGTGGAGTGTACATTTTTGATCTAAGTCAAGTATGATTGCTCTTACAATCTGAGCTTAAATATAATTTTGGACTAAAATCTGATAGTCAGAAGTGAAAAGAAAAACAACTTTTGACGTGAATTCTTTCTATTAAAAGCCAAACGTGGTAGATGGATCTTGTTCTGCTTGAAAATATAAGGTCTTATATGTCTCCACCAAATGAGTGAAAATAGGCTCTCATAATTTCAGAACTTTGACAAAGCCTTAAAAAGAGTTGAAAATGAGGGGAGTCCTCACTCTAAACGTCAGCGACTTGGCAAGGCTGGAGATGGTTGGCATAAACATCAATGCTGGTATTCAGCTGACATCCTTGTTCAATGCATCTTTCTTGCTGCAACTGGCAAGGGACAAGAGCTATTGTGACTGAAACTTTGAAAGCAATATTTAATTAAGTAAATTGATGTGCTCATTGGGAAACTGTAAATCATTTTTAAGCAGCCTTTTTTTTTCTTTATTAAATGCTCTTGAAGGAATGCTCTTTGCATTCAGCAAAGGTAGATCTTTAAGTAAGCACTTAGTGGTTTGCATGCTTCAGTTGTGCTTACTTGGAGTAATCAGTTTTAGCATTTAAAATTGTGCATTCTCTAACTAAGCCTTCAGGAATAAATACAGAATTAGATGGTGTTCAAGTGGAACAGGCTGCCCGGAGAGGCTGTGGAGTGTCCTTCCCTGGAGATCTTCCAAACCCGCCTGGATGCCACCCTGTGCCCCGTGCTCTAGGTGTCCCTAATGGAGCAGGAGGGTAGGACTAGGTGATCTCTATGGGTCCCTTCCAGCTCCAACCATTCTGTGATTCTGTATAAAACAAACCACCCTTTTCATTAGTCTGACATGTTGTTCAGTTCTTCACAGGGACCTCAATGTGGAAAAAAGCAGCATTTCAGTGGGTTGCTTCCCTGCTCCCCTTTCAAAGATGATTTTGCATACTGTGCTTGTGGGAATGAAAAGAAGAAAAATGGTGACGTTTTGGAGGGAGAACAATTAGCAACTTGTGCAGGGAGAGGTAATTAATCAGCATCCCCTGCTTGGGATCAAGGAGGAGAGAGAGAGAGAGAGGATTGTGCTCACTAAAGGGTTAACCCTCACATTCAGAGCACGTTGTCTATTGTTTCTCTATTAATATCGTTCACCAACTTAACCACTCATCACCTTTTCCAAGAAATCTCCCTATAGCGACAAATTACACCAAACCAGATGCAATCTTGTCACTGTTTCCTACTCATAAACATCTTAAATTGTTTAAAAAGTAATGGAAAGTGATGAGAAAGTGGATATTTTATAGAAACTGCACCAGAAGCTATTTAGAAAGGGGGGACTCTTTTGACTAACCCTCTGCTCTGTGATGGACCCCCACATTTCTGCAGTATGATATATTGTCCTTAAAGAAGTTGCTGTGTGTCATTGAAGTGACTGTAGATTCCTCTCACAGCCATCCTGATGACCCTGCGCTTGTATGCTGAATATTTAAAGTGTGCTGTCAGAATCCTACATCCAAAACTGGATTCTGTTTCTGGTTTATTTTACAGGCAATTTTTCATCTCTGTCTTTAATTCCACAACCCAGTATTAGTTTAGCACTGCGTTAGAATAACTTCTGTTTTCCTCAGTGGTCTATTTGTGTATAATTGCTAGAGGAGTGATATTTGTCTGCAGCATGATAAAATGAAGTGTTCAGATGATATTACTCAAAATCCTACACGTAGATCATTGCCTTACTAGGTGAATGCATTATTATTCCTTAAAAAGAAATCCACTGCTGCTCTTTTTTTGGTCTCCAAGCTCCTCCTATTTTGTAGCTGACTTGAAAAAGATGTAAAGTTTTGCTCTTCCTTTACATGGAGAGCTTCTTTTCAGTATGAGTTATTTCAGTCTGAAAAAAAAGTGAAAAAATGACAACCCCAGTCTGCCACAAGAGTGGATGGTTTCTTATAGCTGAACCTGTGATAACTGTAAAATGTTAACAGAGCTGATCTTTTGGGCAGTTTTCTAGTTTTTTACAAGTATAAGCAATTCCTATACTTGAGTTGCTTATTTTCCCTTTGATGCATCTTTTCTATCTTATGAAATGTTTTATGAGCTGTAAAAAATAGACTCTTCTGTGGTGAACAAGTGCTTATTGGCAATCCAAGAAATAATTCTGGAACCTGGTCACATGAAAGAGCTCCACCTTATCCACTGATTAAACTACAACAAAAGTTAGCCAAAGCGGATTAAAAATCATCATTCTTCTGTAGCAACAGTTAAAATATTTATTTCAAGGCGCTTACATGATCATAACTGGGAGGAAAATTAGTTCAGCAATGGTGAACATTTGGTGTCAACCCTTTCTCAGTATGGAGCTCGTGAATGGACTTAACATGCATCATTTTACAAAATAAAAGTGAAGGAATGTTTTACTACATTTACTACCAAAATAGATATTATTAATACAATCAATTTCTGTGCATTTCTACGCAAAGTTTATATTCAAGTTTTTCCTGCCTTATTTGAGAATTTGAATATATGCATGTGCGTACAGGCTCATTAGCCCATTTAATAAACAGTAATGGTGAGACCTGAAAACTTTATTGCTTTTCTGAAAACGTAAGAGTTTTGGAGAAATTCTGTTGACTCTTTGACCAGTTGGGAGCTTTGTCATTGATGTTACTGGGTCAAGCCCTCTCCCTCTGTCTTTAGTTCCTAACACTGGAGATCTTCTGAAGAACTAGGCTTACTTTGTGGCTGAAGTTCATTTGAGATATCTATGGACGCTGGTGTTGAACAGGAGAAAAAAAGTATATATACTCGGGTAGCTCTTCTGACTTTTGAAGAGCATCTTGTCTCCTTATCTGTTGCAGACTGTGCTGTAAACACTTCTTTAACTACTTCCAGAGCTTGCTTCCCCAGGCACAACATTTGGCCATGCCATCTGATTACAACAGAAACAGGGGGGAAAACAGCCGTGCAGGGTCACTTTGTTGCCTCTGTTGTGCTCTGTTATCGTCCAGGCAGTGTTTACAGAATGCCACGGTTAACGTTGCCCAGATGCTCTATCTGTGGGAAACGTAGAAACCATGCAGGGACCTGCAGTGTTTTCCAAGCGCAGACGTCTTATCCGAGGTGTAGCCTGTTTGTGCAAGCCAGGGGTCTTTCCCAGAGGCTGGGTGTGCTGTCAGTTGGCCCTGACAGGAGATAGCGCCACTAAAGATGTTGAAATTCGTGTCTTTTGGGGCACTTACAGCTTTTCAGCAAACATTTCAGAACAAAGTGTGGTGGCCTTATTGGCAGCTCTTGTACCTAAGAATATATTTTTTAAATGAAAGAATACAATAGAAATACTGCCTTTCCTCTAACTAGAGCAGTATTTTATGAACTTGCAAAACATATGGATATTGCACAGGCTGTATGATTTCCGGAAGCTGTAGTATAAAAGGCATTTTACTTGTGTTTTACTTTGATTGTGGCTGCATGGTCTGGTATATTTCTTTTTTTCTCCATTTTACTATTTCACGCACATACTGATGATTACTAAAATGTCATAATCAGCTTTTCAATGATACATATATTTCTGAAAAATTGAAATAACTTTCTTGGGGCATGTTGCTCTTTAGAAATACACAAAGTAACATTCTTGTGACAGATTTTGCAGCGCATGTATCACAGTAATATAGTCACTAATCCTAAGAATTAAAAAGACATAACCACTTTTAGTTATCTGAGGGAAAAATATAAAATTAAACAACCTAGAGCCATTATAGAATCACATCAATGATATTTTACTAAGAAGAATTAATATATTTTGTAAAATAAATGCTTTGGAAATGATGAGATTCCGGCAAGCACACATCTGGACTGTAACAATATTAGTAATTTGTATCACCTCCATTCATTTCCTACAGACTGTAAAAGGCACAGAAAGCTTTAGCCTAGACAACTTTTAAAAATCACATATCTGCTCATGCTTTTTTTCAATATGCGTTTAGATTTCATCATCCATTCTTGGAAATGTTGTTTCCCTCAGTGGGAGTTCTTTGGAGTTGTGTCTTTCTTTTTAAGAAATTCTTTATTTTCTTATGAACGCATATTTTTGTTACTGTGTATTTTGACCTGCTCATACAAGGGGCTGTTGTGCACAATACAGAAATGACTCCATTACCTGAGGTACCACGGTGCTTTTCAAAGCCTGAGTAGATGTTTCTCACTTTAAGGACTGGAGGTAAAGTTCTTTTAACTGCTTCATAGCCACATTCCACAACCTATTTAAAAACCCCAGTGCGGAAGCCTGGCTGACAATGAACTCTATTTTCAGCTAAAATTCCCTCCTCCTCCCCGGCCCCTACCCCCTCCCTTCGCCACACACTGTTTCTGCTGTTGGCCCACTTGTGATAAAGACCAAAACTGTTGTTTGGCTGACATGCACAAGGAGCTGTTTATCAAAAGGAGGCTATTCTAGGAGGATATGCTCTTTAAACAGAACAATGGGGATTTTGAAGATAACCAAATCAGTACTACATAGGTGTTAGATCTGTTTTAAATTGTCTCTGTGTTGGAAAGTAGGAGGGGGCCAGGGTATTTGGCTTTGAATCCCTGGCTTGCAAGTGTGAAATGGTTAAGTCCAAATTAGCTGCCAACTGCGCTTTGTACTGTAGCTCATGCCTATCCTCAGCGAGAGTTGGCTCCGCTTGCGCACGTAGCACCTGGACAGCAGAGCGCCCAGCCTGCGAGGGGGAAAGCTGGGAAGAAAACCCAGTTCTCTTTCATGATCCACCTATCCACCTATTTTTCATTCATCCTTGGTGCTAGCTTGATCTGCTCTTCCTAAAAGCAGGTTCACAGACAGTCATCTTTTGCTAGCTAGGTCCGGATTCAGACAGCTGCCTGCTCTCCTGATATTAGTTAATTGCTTTCTAGACGCGTAGAGAAGTAGCAATAGCTGTTTGACAGGTGAGAGAGAAAGCTGAGGAACCTCATGCAAAAATGAATTCTGGCCAGAACTTAGGCAGGTATACGTGATGCGGTCCATCAGCTCTGCAGAAAGAGAATCTCGAGCAGAAGAAAGGTGCCTCTCAGGGGAATGGGGGAATGTTAAATTTCCCTCAAGCCATTACATAGCTCCTTTTCTCCTATTGACCTATCTGTGACTTTTTCCATAATGAATTTTATTTCTTCAAATGTCTTCTCATTTACTTGCATTGCTTTGGAGCTAAAGCTTAATACCCATCAACAGGTCTGATCAAAAATTCGCCTCTCAGTTGTAGCTTCCTTTGTGGTACAGTGATCTCATTTAAAATCTATTTCCAAAATTAGGAAAGTGAAGATTCAGTATAAAGAAAGAAGTACAAACTTTGTAAAATCTAACAGCCGATACCTCTGCCTGTCGTCATATATTTATATATAATTAGGTGATTTATTTAAGGTCACATAGTGAATTGCTCATGAAAGGAGGATAATTCTCTCTGCCAGTCATCTGGTTAAAACTCACCTGAATAACCCTTGGATATTAGCAGGTTGGACAAGAAAACATCTGGACCTACCTACTTATCTTGAAATATCTGCTTTGACTGATTTGGGAGGGGAAGAGAGGTCTCGTATACAGCTAGTAGAGCTCTCCTGGCCCCCAAATTCAGGATCAGTCAATCTGAAGCAGTAGAGATGGCCAAGCTCTGGCAGGCTTTCTTCCCTCTCTCCTCACTCACCGCTCCATGCACTTGGAAGCTTAAATTCTTCCAAGCGTGGGAAGAACAACAGAGTGACTGATGCCTAACACCACTGGCAGTTTGCCACCCTCACCTGAAGTCTGGATTTATTTTCTTAAAGATTCCTGCTAGGTAAACCCTATGGAAAAACTAACCCTTAACAGCTATTGCTGTTGTGACTGTCACCTTTCAGCACCAAGTGTGATGATGTGGAGACTAGGAGGGGCAGTTGTCTTGTTTGTGCTAGAGCCACCCTTGCTGCCTTGTTTATTTATTTATCATCCTGAAGCAATGCCCCTTGGAAAGCACAAGCAGGTAGGAAGAGTGACCATATGGATGTTCAGACGCACACAGGGGTCTACTTTATTCAGATAAATAAGCTTTGGAGGTTGCTTATTGCAGTAGGTTTTGCCAGAGGAGGACCTGACAAGAGTGATAAATAATAAACCTTTTCCTGTGCTTGCATAGAGTAATTGCATTGCATGCAGATGAAGGCATATCCCACTCAGAGGTGGCAGACCCATGGTTTACTGTGGCGAGCAGTTGTGGTGCAAATACACGCCGTGCTCCGCTGTGCACTGTTTGAGATTTGCAGACTTTGCAGACTTATGTTGCCTAGGATTTAATCAAAACAGATCGGAAACCAAAAATATCCTGTAACCCAAACAGATTCCTAAGAGGAACTAGGCTCTAATTAGCACGTCAGAGTACAGATTTAGGGGCCTGTTGTTAGCCCATATGTTGGAAAATACTGCCTTTTTTTTCCCCACTCTTTTTCTAATATCCTTGACCTAATCATGTAGACTCAGCTATCCTAGAATAAGGACTGTACTTAGTTATCACAGTAACTCCTGTCCATTGACCGAGGTGGTGCAAACCATTTTTTTATGACAATGTAAAGGGAAGAAACCCTCCTTAAGAGGAAATACATTTCCATACTTGAACTGCCAAGCAGTTTAATGGAGGAAGCAATTATACCTCCTAGTGCTGCTGGAGTCCGGCGAGCTGTTTTGTGGGTACCCGCACTTCAAAGTTTGCAGCATATGAACTCCTGCACGATTGATTTCTACCGCGTGAACTCTGGACTGGGCTTTCTCATTGGGTGTTTGCTTTAACCACAGCACTGAATGGGGCCTTTGGAGACTATCGCAATGTAAATAAATACATGTGTGTTTGTTTCTAACCTCTAGAAAAAAAGTGTGTGTGTGTGTGTGTCAAAGGAGGAGGGGGAAGCTGCTAAGCATTCATTTGCATTCCTTTGAGATGCAGGAGGTACAGGAAGCAACTGGTTTAGGGGAGGGATAGCAAAGTCATTCCATAGGGGTATAACAAAAGGGAAACTCATGGAGTGGTTGAATGCTGTTAGATTAGATTAGATTGGTGCAGATTTATTTAGCAAGTTGTGTTCTCTTTGCTATTAATCATATAGAGGCACTTACAGCTTGCAAAAAAAAAAAAAAAAAAAAAAAAAAGTTCAAATCTGAGTACAACTCGGAGTGAGGCTGTTCTTTTTTCACTATGCATAGCAAGAAATTGCAAAACTGCAAACTTGTCTTCGTTGTTTTTGATGGGGGCTAGACTACTTTGGAATTAGAAAATGAAAGGCATGCTAAAGCAGTCTGCTGCTGTGATTTTACTTAGGATGGGTTTTTGTTCATCTTCTACAGTAGTGATATATTTTTTAAAAAAAAATCCTTTGTAGATTTAAGTTTAAATATGGCGAAATATGCTGACTAGACCAAGTTTTGTGTTTCAGCAAACGAGAGACTGCAAATAGAAAGAACAAATGAATTCACAGTTGGCTGGAGCTAATTTTGTGTAGTTACCAGCTTACGTCACTGTTTGCTCTGCCAGTTAGCTGTTTGAAAGTAAAATAGGAGGCACAGCGTGGCCTGAAACTGAGGGAAAGGTTGGAGTTTCAGAGAAACAGCCTCTTCACACCATTGCCAAATCACCTCTCATTTACATGGCATTTGTTGGCACAAGATAGGGCTCCAGCCTGATGTCTGCAAACAATGCCCTGCAGTACTGGCCCTTTTCCTTCAAAGCTTATGCTTGCTGAAAATGTTTTCTCAAAAATCTCAGTGTCTGAGGAATCCAGCATAAGAAATGTCCATGGGGCTTCAGAGAAATGGATAAAAGGGCCCTGTGCTCAAGCCTCCCTGACATCTCTCTAATGTGCCTGCTCCTGCTAGGAGCAGTCCCTGGACAAGGCTGGATGGAAGCTGCCACCTGGTAAGAAGGTGGTGGTGGTTGGTTACTTGTTGCCAGTGGGAGCTTTTTACAATGCTGCCTTCTTGGGCTAGGCAATCCCTACTCCATGCCCTAGTCTCTCTCTCCCTATTGTCTTTTGCTCCTTTTTTTGTTTTCTTCCTCCTCTCCCTGGTTTAGCTATTTTCTTCTCTTTGAGAACTAAACAGATGCACAATTCCTTCTTGTTTACCGTCTTTGTTAATCCAGCTGTGAATGAGAGCTTCTTCCATTCCATTACTCCCTTGTAATGCCACTAAAACCATCACCTCATCTGAAGGACTGAGATAGTTGGTCACTGGAGCTTCTTCCAGCCTCCTGCTGGCCTCACTATCTGCCAGGCATCTCTCTTTATCCGGGGCCTTTAGTAGATAAACTGATAACGGACCCATCCTTTCTCAATCAAAGCAGGTCTTTATTGCTGGAAAGGGACCTGTGTGATTGGCAAATAAATGCTTGCCGCTGTCTTATTTTATTAGCACATCTTTTCCCCTAAATCACTGGCCTATCTGTTCAGATGGGGCTACCATTCTGCTTTATCTCTGCTGATTTCTAAACTATAATCACATTTGAATTTGAACTATCAAGTGCTACAAAGCCTGCATATACACTAGTAGTTATACATAAACTAAGCTGGAGGATGGATCCCTATTTTCCATCATTTTCTTGCACCCACTTTGCTCAATCAGTTTCCAGTTGAGAAAGAACGTCATGTCTGCTTTCTGGTTCTGCTGTTTCCTTTTGTTGGCTGAAATATTTAATTAAAAAGTTACAGCAAGTGAAAGCTGCATAAGTGTGAGCGCAGGAAATTTCACTGGCTGTAGAATACAGAAGGTCAGATTTGGTGACCTTTGTGTTCAAAAGTATTTTCAAATCTTCCTCAGTTCTTAACTGAATGTAGTTTCCAAGTTCTTTACTTGATTTAGCTACTTACTATAGCACGCTGAAGAAAAAAAATCATCTTGTTCAATTTTTACTTTCTTGATAGTTATGATGACGTAATCTTATATGGGCTTTGGTCATCCCCAGAGTATTTCACAGTAGAAACTTTGCATGGTAACGAGCCGGTGGACAACTTGTCATCGTATTGATTTTTTTTTTAAGAGCAGACAAAGGCAGCTTTCAAGTTTTCTTCATGTATTTGAAGTTGTTTTAAAAATGAAATAAATAAAAAATGAGATGAATACTCCACCCCCTTGTAGTCATCTTTAAAGATGTGGTCGCGCACTTGGAAATGGTGAGTAATCTTTACCTTCACAGCTCTGCAAGCTGGAGCGTTTCAGGTGAGAAATGAAGTGTTTTGCTGACACAGGGTCCTACCTACTGCAGTGGGTTTCTCTGAGATGCCAGGAGATCTGGTGCAGAGGTCACGCAAAGGGAAATTAATTTGGTGCCATCTCGTTTTAGTTCCCACTTATCCTTATCGTATGCCTCGGCCCTCCCACACTCGCTGGCAGGGGCTTCTCCCTGCTGTTCCTGCCGCAGGTCTCTGCGCAGGGCCGGTTCCGTGATGCTGGGAAGCGGCTGGCACGGCGCCTGCCCTTGCGAGTGCAGCTCCAGCCAGAGGTGTCGAGTTCCCTCTCTTCCTCTCTCGCACTCGCCCTGTTTCTGAGTTATTTAAACAAGATAATCCCCAAAACGTAGCAGGGTGGTTTTAGGCTTTCTGTGTGTTAGATACTGGAGCCGAGTGTGTGGCATGGGGCTGCTCAGAGCCGCTAGCTTGGTGCATCCAGTGCTGACGAGCTGCGATGGTGCCCGGGCCTTAAGGAGGCAGCTGCCTACGAAAGAGACCTGGGTGGGTGCCAGCCCCTGCTTTTCTCTGCCCAGCGCTACCTGCCCGGGCAATAACCTTGGCTACAGGGAAGTGCTTGGAGACACGGGTGTAAGTGAGGGCTAAAGCTGCAAGACATTGTGAAGCATGTGAATACTTTCCATCCTGCATGGCAGGAGTTAGGTCCCAATTAATCCTCCGCGTGCACATGTGTGAGATCTCTCATCTTGACGGCTGCAAGGCGGTTCCTCCATTCCCGCAGTCGTCTCCTGTGTCCCTCTGAACCACTATTTCACCCAGCTCTCCCAAGGGGCTCGCCTGTGCTCTTTGGAGCGTAGTGCACAAGGGCACGCGAGACGGCTGCAGGAGGGCTAAGTGGAGCTGTGTCCGTGCAAACCCTCATGCCGAGGATGAAGGGTAGTGAAAGCCACAACAGACGATCCCTCTCAGATCGGTGCAATGCACCGATACCAGAACTTTGTGGTATTGCAGCTACATAAGTGTGGTTCAACCATTGTAAAAGAAACCCTTTTCAGATATCACAAATCATTCTCCTTTTGAAAGTTCTGTTTGTTTCGTTCTTCCCCATATCCCAGCTTCAAGCTTCTCTTATTCACCTTCAGACTAACTGTAATAAATCTTGTCCTCATTTTTAAATCTTCACTTTTCTGGCACACACCTTTCATTCTGTGAGGGCTATCATGCCCCTTTTGTACCATTTTCTTACTCTTGGGTTTGGTGCTGTCTTCATTCATCTGCACCTTCTTTCACTATTATCTCTTTTATGTCAATTTGACAGTGCATGCACTAAAAACTTAACTGCTGCCTGCTGTTTTCTCCATAGTTACCTATGAGCAAATCCTTTGTAATTATTTGCATCTCCTCTTTGAATGCCAAACAGACTTTCGTTATTTTTTGAGCCAATTCTCTGCAAGTCTAACATGAAAAAAAAAGACCTAATTGCAGAGAAAACTTTGTCCTTTATTGTGTTTTTACTGTTTCAAGATTTCATATAGTAGCTATGCTGGTTACGCTATTGGAACACTGTCTGGGTCATGCAGTTACCCAGACCTGTCCTGCTTCTAGGTCTGGAAAAGGTTGAACTTAAGATTTAGCAATTGAAACTATTAAAAGAAAAAAAAAAAAAAAAAAAAGGTCTGCATGTACCATAAGCTTAGAGGACTTTCTTAGCACTTATTTCAGCAAGTGTGCTTCAGTGGTTATGCTAGTGACCTTTTTTATTATGAGAATGCATGTTAATTCATGGCAAGCTAGAACATTGTTATAAACCTCTTGACTATTCTGCTTGTTAGGGCTTTGAAATGCAATGAAAAGGTAGATGTATCTGATACTAACAGATGAAACAGTTACCAACCTTAACTTTCCTCCCTCCTCCTTTTCCAAGAGGCTCCTGCCAGAGTAAACTGAAATTGGAGGTGGTTTAAGTTAGCGCTGCAGCCTGCAGACTGCACTTGCTTGGGAGTTTATCCATGCCACAATCAGCTGATCCTGCTGTGGAATGGTGACCTCTGGCAGCGACTCAGGACAGACAGCTGCTTCGGCTCTCCCCGCTAAACCTGCTTATGGCCGTGTGTGGGCGTCGTTAATGCCATTATTTGTTTAACTGTTGGGCTATTACATCTTTTTGGTGTGCTTTATACAATAAGAAACAAGAAATGGAAACAGAGGTACAATTAAGTGTGCTACTTGGGAGCTGGTTCCCAATTATTATTTCTTTGTATTAACGAGAGCCTAAAATGAAAAGTAACCGGAAGCATATTCAGCATTAAACTTTGCTGTTGTGTAAAAAGACATTTAACACAATTAAATGCCCGGAGCCTACCCGTAAAAGCCTGGTGCCATGCGAGTGTAGAGTGTTTTTAGGAATACAGGACAAGGGTGAATTTTTAATTAGCTTAGTCGTCTTGTTTTCCTCCAAACGGGAGGTGGTCTTAGCTTTATAACTTTAGTGCTTGAGAATAAGCAGAAAATGTGCTCTGGGAGCTATTTGTTAGGGCAGTCTATCAGAAAAACGGGATTCCAAAAGTTATCTCTACTTTAATAAAGAGAGGATAAAGCTTTTAATGATGATAGCTTTATGGAAGAGCAGCCCCTTCGCTTCTCCCTTTTCCCCCATGATTCCCTTTATAAACACAGTAGAGACAAACCGAGTAGTTGCTTCCAAGGGTACTGCAGGGATCACGCTGGCACCAGGTGCTGGCCTTGTTAAATGGTGAGCCCCGGTTTCAGTATGCCCAAACCCTGAAGCTCCTGGGGAAGGACAAGTGTGTTGTGCGAGTGAGCTCCCGTGCTCAGGCCACTAGCGGGTCTCTGAGTAATGGCTCTCTCGGGAAAGCTGAGGGCACTTGGCAGAGGGAAGTATCTTGTCCATACTGGAGATGGTGACAGAATTGGCAATGAGGAGGTGACTAGTCAATCTGCAGGGGCTGGTCTGGGGCCAGTTTTCATTTTCGTCTTGTTCTCTTTCTGTTTTTTTTTTCTCTCTCACTTTTGTTATTTATACCAATGAGTAAATGTTGCTTATTTTTAGCAGCCTTTTCATTTTCTGCAGGCGCTGATCCTTAGTAGTGGAATGTCTGCGGGCCTCCCCAGGGCACCATCCCATCTCCAATAAGAGTAGACAAAGGCAAACTTTAGTGTAGGCAGTTACTGATTTGCTTCCAAGCAAATAGGTGTGTGCAATCTAACATGTAAAATGTGCCCGAGCATACTGTCTATTAGCACTGCAGCATCTTAGCAGATGGCTTTGCATGATCTGCCTTGGGCTGCTGGTGAGAAATTTGTTGCCTATTTCCATAAAGCAAACAGACTTACAGCTTGCTTAGTTTAGAGCATATAAAATTAACAGTTCAAAAAAAAAAAAAAAAAAAAGGGCAAACACACCCAAATACACACACACCCATACCCACAAGCAGAACAAAAGTAAAGTCTCCCTGGGAGTGTAGGCAATTTCATTTCTGCCCTTGGATGGCTTAATGCATAGAAACGGGTATGATAGTGACATGGGTCTTACACCAAGTACCCACACCTAGCGTTCTTTCTTCTACATCTTATACCACCATTTTATTGCAGAGATGCTAGCAGGGAGGCTATAGAGACCTGAAGGAAGCATTTATGTGAGGACTTCTGCCTCACTCCTGGCTTCCCCCACGGGGTAGATGTGCAGGGAACCCTTGCCTCATACATCAGCAGCATCTTCCACTTTCCACTGAATGTCATAGGCCAAGGTAGCCTGTGTCAACTTCATTTCTTTAGGAGGGAAATATATAACCTGAGATGCTGTCCTTCTTCTAAAGTGCTGTAGGCTAGAAATGAAAGGTAAGAGTGGTTTTGTTCAGTGTTAACAGCTGTAGGCATGCTTGAAACAAAAAAGTTTATCTTTTTCTATCCTTATCCAAAGTTTATCCAAAAGAACTTCAGCACTAGCCTGAGTAGTTACATACTTAAATTCAAAGGAGATGCAGATTTAGGTCTTGCCCTTGGGAGTCAGGTCTTGCTCTGAAATTTCCCATGGCTTTTTCCTTAGGTGGAACCTATCATATACTGAGGTGAGAGAGATTTGCTGTGAAACAGTGTCCTGCATCAACTACTGTCTACTCTGCATCAACAGAGCATTACTCCTAGACACTAACGTTTTTATCATAGTCAGTGCGTTGTGTTCTGGCTTATGCCTGTTGCAGTTCTGGCTGGAGAGAAACCAGGTGAGGAGGTTATCCCATGCCCTCAGCGAGTTGTCATTAAGATCCCTTTCAGCTTGCAGGCACGGCTGCACAAGTGGCACTTAGTTCTGGCTGTAGGATCTGGCTTAGCATAAACCTTTTCTGTAGACTTTTTCTTCCCCATTTTCAAGCCTGAATCATTTCGATAGGTACTCTCAGTTATGAGTACCTTTTGCAAAACTTTATAAATTCTACTAATTTAGAGCTGACATCTCACCATCTGTATGGGAAGGACTTATATATATGTATGTACATACACATAGCTATACATAGATATATACGTATTTCTCTGAGTACATGCACATATATCACACACCTACATTCATATGTATGCACGTATAAATAATAGGATCATTTAGAACACCCCTGAAGTATAAAGGTGGAAGTGAACTTATGCCTCTGTGGAAGACTTTTTGGGAGAATATTGAAGGTCCTTTTTTTCCTGTGGTAATTCAAGGCTTGCAAAATATTTTAGGTGGGTGGTAATCCATGCCTTGTTTGTACAGTTCCAGCCAGGATAATGGTTATTTAAGCAAAGGTAGTTTGTAAATAGATGATGGTGGGAGCAGGGAGGGTGGGTGCATGTGACCAGCATGCAGTAGAAAAGTCAGAAATGGAAAGGTTCCTGTGCTAGATCCTGAATGTTGGGGTTTTCACTGATTAAAAGTTGCAGCTGAATTTGGAGTTGTAATGACACACAAATCTTCTGTTTAATCATCTTCTAAAGTTCCCGGAATGGCCAGAGTCAACTTACAGAGTATGAAGAAAAAGCTAAGGAGTCCCAAGGACTGATACGCAGCTGTCTTCAATAGCTTTCTTGAAAGAGGTCTTATTTCATTGCCCATAAAACTGCTGCATGTCACTGTTTCAAGCAGCTGTGTCTCAGCTACTTTTGTATGTTCATGGCTGGAGCTATCCTTAAAACTCAGGGCAGCACCTGAAAAAATATTATTATTCAACAAGGCATTGACATCTATGTTTCTGCCACAGTTTTGGGCTGGGCACACTTCTGTTGAAATATGAGTGGCTATCCATGTCCTAGAAAGCCTGTTTTCTATGTGGAGACTCTCAGCTTGGAAAGAGTAAATGGGCAAAGGTCAATGAACTTTCTGCACCCAATGTGAGCTGGCCAGACTATCTCAGGAGAGCCTTAACAGATGTGAGACTGCAATAAGAGTAGAGAAATCTGGCAGAGCCACAGAAAATTAGAGGGAGTTTTAAAAAAAGGAAGTTTTATCAATCCCCTGTCAGTAGCCAGATTCAGAGAAAGACTTCAGGAGTCAAACATAAGAACCCTCTTCTTTTACTATTTTTGCCACTGAATTATTGTGTACCAGTATACAAACCTTTCACCTCCACGTTTAATCCAGAATTTATGCATTGCTCTGCTGTATGCCAGAATCTTAGTGTTACAGCAGTAGCACAAGGGATATGCCTCAGTGAAAAAGAGTGGGGCAACAACGCTGATGGAAGAAGTCAGTAGATGAGTTGAAATTTGTCATTTAGAATATGAATTTGGAGGAACAGATTGACGTGATATCCTGAAAGCAGAAGGGATGGAAAGGAGGCTGTAGGGATTTAAACGGACCTAAGATACAACACTGCAAAAAATAAGTGGCTAACGTAAAGCTGTGCTGCAAAGGAGGAGGCTACCCTCTAACATCCAAATTTTAAACAGGCCTGAAAAGTGTCTGTCTTTGCTCAGTGGATGTTTTCTTGCTTTTATGTTTTTTCTTGCTCTGCCTATTTACAGCCTTTGAAAATCAGAAAATGTTTACTGCAGGAAACTGTTCCTGAAGCCTAGTGAAATGGTGACATCAGGAGGGGTAAGTGCATATAAATTCAGGATCTGAAGTGGCATCGTCACTAAGAAAAATGGTGCATTGCCAACATCTGTCAACTGGTGCATGGTAACTAATGCTCTTTGTGTTAAGAGGCCAATGTAGAGATTCAGGTAGAACCTTAGGGAAAAAATTGCAAGCTAGGTGAACTGCAGGCTCAGTATCATTGCTGTGTTTTAAACTGATACAAGATACCTTTTGGTCCTAATAAGGACAAAGCAGATAGATGAGATGTTCTGCAAGTGTTTAGTATGCCATCTTTTGTTTAAAATGCCATCTTTTGTTACTGTTATTGGCTACTTAATTTTTCACGTAAAATTAATATTGTGACTGCTTTAAAATTTAACTCTTTGCAACTGATCATTTAATCATAATTTAAAGGCATTGAGGGAAACATGAAACATTTTGTTGTTTCGACAATAAAACCAAAGAGGGTATCTCCCAACTTTTAAAATATTTTTGAGGTAAGAAAGAGGCAGGGAATTTTTTTCCCCATAGTACTTCCCTTTTAATCTATGCAATACCCCATAGTGGGGGAAAAAGCTGGAAAAAAAAGTAAAATTGTGACTCACTTTTAAGGTGTTAATGTGAAGCTAAGAGACCAAAGCCTTTTGAATGAGTAGCTGGCAACATCGACGCGCGTCCATGCCGCGCGGGATGCGTAAGCAGCCCTGCGGCCAGCGGGGAACACCCCACCTGCTTGCCGACAGGTCGGAGTGCGCACGCCGAGGCCGCGCGGCGTGTTCCTCCTGCGCCGGCTGCGGTGGCCGTGCTGCTACGACCGCTTTTCTGCTGTCTCATATCTGCCCCAGCCATGTGCCAGCTGATAGGGGGCCGCGACGCACCGCACCCCCCGGCCAAGCGCGGCGTCACGTGGGCCCGGCTCTCCCAGGCCGCTTTACAGAAAACGATAAGCTCTATCTCGTTTAACTTGGCCTTTGGAAGACGCTTGTGGAAATTTCTGCAAAGAGGTGACATCAGTTGTTGTCACAGCTGCTGTGCAAGTCTGCAAGGCTGCGTCTGTTCAGTATCTGGCGGAGTGTGTATGTGTGCGCAAGTAGATATTGTTAATAGATTGCGTTTAAATCAAAAAACGGGTTGTATTAAGTAGGCTAGTAGGTTTGGTTGCTCAGTAAAGGTACGTTATCATCAAAAATGCAAGGATGAAGCGTGTAAATTTGATAAAACAACAAAAAGACTGACTTTGGAGAGCTGATGTTACATTTGAAACAAACCTTCTCCGAGGGGAATTCCAAGTGTTAGCATGTGGGACATACTCCAGCTGCTAGCTGTTCAGACTTAAAATAAACTAGGCAAAATCCCATAGTCAGACGCTACCGACTCGGGCAAGTAGGTATCAGAAACTTCTTGTGTCTCTCCTGCCTCCACTTTGGTCAGAATGTTTTTGAAAGAGCATTTACACGTTAGCGTTTCTCACAGCTTTATGCTGCTTCTCTGAAGCGACATACTTCAGGGCACGTCACTGAAATGAGACCTTCTCAGTGTGATTAGGAATTTGTCAGAGTCTGCTTTCTATAGGTTGAAAAACTGTCCCAGCAAGAATGTAATTAGAAAGTCTTAGAAATGCGAATAATATTTCTATCCTCAGTGACAACATTTCTACCAACACTATTTGAGTAATTTTGAAATTACAGATTGATTTCATTAATGAAAGAATATTCTCCTTATTAAGTTGAACTGAAAAAACTTTTTCTTAAAGAGAACCACATTTCACTTTTTTTTTTTTTTTTTTGACACATTGAAGAGGAAATAATTGAATGTGTCTGTGAAACATTACAGCAGAATTTCAGGAAAGATGTCTGGGAGATGCATGATTGACAACTAGAGTAAGAATAACTTTGGGAGGTCTGAAGAAAGACAACAATACTATTTGCTTTGTCTTGTGGTTTAAGATAGACTTTTTTTTTTTAGATTTTAATAATCCTCTGACTATAATTTATTTCTAAGCTATTTGGGAGGGGTGGGAAACAAGCAACTTAGTGCAATCTATGCAAATAATGTCTAAATTTTTTTAAAACATTTTCCTATGTGAAACTTCATTCATCAAGACTACACAGTTTTTCTATGATAAAACCTGTTGAGCAACATAGAGCACAACATTTAGGAATTTAATACTATTATTACTGTCAAAGCATGGATATCAAGCTATGCCAGTCAGCTTGAAGAGTGTGCAAGTGATTGACATAACCCACTCTGCTGCTTCCATACGCACTCACACTTACACACAAACTCTTGTTCAAACCAACAAGATTATCCAGAATATATTTATAAGGGTGAACTCTGCCACGCTATGGTTAATCACATACAGTGCTAGGGATATTTTCTGAAGGTATTTTGAATGCTGTGACAGAAGCATTTGTCACTCAAACTATTTATAATTGCAGGAGTTTGGAGGGCAGACAAATGCTTATTTTTTACATGCAATGGCAGTTCTTTCCCTGTACAGAAAAATTGCCAGTGTTGTGCCTGTACAGGCATGTTATGCTGCTCTGGAGCATTCTCTTTTCAGGAATGCCATATTTGCAGCCCAGCCACACTGCTGCTCACCTGTTAGTTTTTTCAGTGTTGCAAATGGCCTTGTAACTCAGTGGTGCTCAGCCACCAGATTCTGGGGGCCATTTGAAGAAGTCAGTGCAGAGTAACTCCAGGAATGTAAACCTGTTGTCAAGAGACTTCAGATCTCCACATTTTACCTCCCTTATAGAGTTTTTAAGGGCTTCTAAGCTTTTTTTTTTAAAAAAAGAAAAAGCTATGTGTCTCTGCTCTACTGTTAATCACAGATTTTTATCTTTCAGATGGCGTGCAAAGTTATAAGCCCAATCAGACTTTGAGAAATAAGAAAAAGGTTGTTATGACTAGCTTAATTTTCTAACCATTTTCTAATGACCTTAAGCAATTTGTTTTTACTGTTTGACTAAGCCTCCATGAAGTTTATCCTTTTCCTCTATTCCTTCTTGTATATATGTTGGATTATTGTTAACCCTGTGTTCCTGGGAATCATGGGCAATGCATAGACCCTACGCCTTCAGCAGGCACGCAAGGAATGTTACGAGGGTATCAAGCTTCCCATTTCCCTGATCATTCTGAAGATTTATGTACCAGTATAATGAGAATGAAGGATGAGCTGCTATTCACTGACAGAGACCTTATAGTCTGTCTGTGCAGAAGAGGTTGTGGAAGTTGATAACCTTTACACTGCAGGTTTTGTTTTGAAGAGATAGAAGAGGAGAAAATAGTTATTGGTAGATGTAAAATAGAGGGATAAGCTGAAAGGTATTAGACAAATTCTGTCAGTAAAGCTAAAAATCTGAGATATTTGTGCAGTTGGGAAGATAGATTGAACCGTTTTTGTTTTGGGGTTTGGCACACAATGTTGACATTTATAGAGATAGGAGATGGTCTTGCTAAGGATTTCAATCTCATATTTTTAGGTCTCTGTAAGACAACATGCTGTGTTAAATCTTTGAGTGCTGGCCATGTATAATTGGAGGGGCAGCTTTCAGACTGAAACCGAGAAGTCTCTAGATCACTCAGAACTTGTCTGGAGACAAAGCATGTTAAAGTATTTTTTTTTTCAGTACAAGAGCAAGATAAAATGTCCATAGGCAGAATCATTATTACTACTATATAAGTTATTCACTTCAACACCTTTCTCATATCATATCAACTTAATGACTGTTTTGTGTGCCTGGTATATATCCAAGTCCCTGTTGTAAAGTTAAGGTTGCTCAAGACGTCCCAGTTTACATTAGTTGATTCTATAGCACACTGTACTGTTTTGTTTTGACAAATATCATAAAGGTATGTAAACAGAGACTCTATCTTTAAGAGTTTTCCTAAAAGAAACAAAGTAAAGATTAAGCAGTGAGCTTTAATTTTCAAATCTGACAACTGCTGAAAAACTTACACTTAATCTAAATGCACCAATAACTTTTTGAGATGAAATTGGTTTCAAAACTTTTTTCTTTCTTCCAACGTCTATATCTTATGTACCAAATTAACAGAGCCTCTTTTTTTTTTTTTTTTTTTTTTTTTTTTTTTTTACTTTTATATACTTTATATATTTACTTTTTTACTTTTTTTTTACTTTAATATATTTAAAATGTAGCCATCTTTAAGAGAAGCTCAAGAATTTTGTCTACTGGAACAAGATTAATACTAGAAGAAATCCCTATCTTCTCCGCTATTTATGATTTCATTTCACGTATCCACTTTCTTAGTAATTTTGGTTGTCTGAGATTTAAATGCTCCAGGAGCTCTATGTTATAAGCTTATGTTTTAAAATTTCACTGTGCATTTTTTTTTCTTTAATTGCACTTGGTGAATTGTTCCCATTTGCAGCAGTGTGATAGAAAACTCAAACCAGGACTTAAGGGTCCTATTCAGAAGTTACCCATGTGCAAAAATGCCTTTTTAAAACATATGGGAAAGAACCATGTGCTCTTCCACACTTGTGTGGAAGATAAGTGGAAATCACTGAGTTCAATTTTTCAAAAACAAGTGCCATAAACCATCTGGGATGGTACGAAACATGCATATTTTCTCTTTGAAAGGTATCAACTTAACATTTTTATGCATATCTGCGATCTGAGGTGCTGAGATCCTGAGAACAAGAGAAGGGACAGGCAGAAGGGGAGAGGAGGCAGAGGGATGGCCAGCCCCATTCTCATGCCCAGTGGGATAAGAGGAGAAGGAATAGGAAAAAAAAAGCTCTCCTAGGAGCTCTGTCCTTCCTAGGTGTGTGCCTAAATGATTTCATGCAGCCCTGAAGTTGTAATGGAAAAATCTCACATGATTACAACTTAATATGCTGTACTCGGTATTTATGGCTGAGTTGGCTAGAGTTAACAGTACCTTGAGAGATAGACGGCTTGCAAAACGTGTGCACTAGCCAAAGCATGCCTTTTATCAAGATGGGTTAGGAATATCCAGTGCTTCCCTGCAGGCATGTCACTACCTGTAGCTGAATTTAATAACAAATACATTACCAGATTATTGTAGCATGGTTTATATCGGCTTTTTTTCTTCATCGGTTGAATTTGTTTATTTATTTATCCTACCTTCAAGAGGAAAACAGGAATACTTACAAAAGCAGGGTCAGACGGCGAGACTGGATTGAAAAAGGTATTTGGGTTCTTTGGCTGACGCCCGCCAAGAGCCCGTGGGCTCAGCCGAGCTATGCAGCCGAGCACGCCTCCGCCGACACTGTGATCGGAAGCTGCGCTAGCAGCGTTGTGCTCTCCCCAGGCTAATTAACAGGGGTGCCTCTCAGCATAGCTAATTAGCCCCATTCCTGCAGCATCCTCGCGGGTAGGGCTAATTAGCGTGGGTGCTTTGCTACACAGACAGAGCTATATCGCCTCTGGGACATAAGCTCGTATCCCCGCACGGCACTGCAACGTACCGTGTAGACAAGCCAGTTTCCTCAAAGCTACCTCGGGATCTCTAACAGCCTTTTGCTGTGTAGACTTGCCCAGTGAGTTAATGAGACCCCAAAAGTTTATCTGCGGAGAAGGATAGTAACTTGGGATACGGGCCAGAGGTAACATTTTGCGAGACAGATGTTTTTGAGTGACTCCACCATTCATTTGCATTTACTTTACCTCTGCATCTACTTGTTAACTTTGGATTAAAGACAGCATTAAAAATAAGCACCATCTATGGTGAAACAAAAAATAGGCCTCTAATAAGGTTTATGAAGCCTGAACCTGCTTCCTTGCAGCAGGCTGGTTTTCTTATTAGTCTTAGATTCTCAGCTAAATTTATAGTTACTGAATGTAGTAATGAACTAATGAACTGAAACATTTTAAAGGCTATTTCCTCATTGCTGTGGTCAAATAATAATGGTAATGAATGATACTTTATGATTTTACAGACCCTGCTGTCTCTGATCTTCAAGTGCTTTGCAAGCATAAGTAAGTGTAGATTCACATGAGTCCTGTGATGAGGCAATACTACTATTCCCATATTACTAGTGGTGAATCTGAGATGTAAAGACCTGCCTAAAGTCACTTGCCTTTATTATAAATAACATCTCCTTTCTGGTTTAACTTATTCTTGCACCATGCTCCTCAAAAATTTCCTGTACTTACATTTTATTACCAGCACTGTTTAACTCATTGATATAAGATGATTGCAAATTCATTTGAGTTGGGCTGATTCGAAAATGTTGCATTGCCCTGTGCAAGAGCTGCAGAAAGGTGGCTTGCAGTTCACAAAAGGGCTGTGTACTGCAGAGAGCTGATAAACAAAAGATCCACTGTGTCTCTCCTGCTTACAGTATCAGCAGCAGCAGGCTGCACTGATACCTTCTGTGATAGCTCAGCCTTGCACAAAAAATGGTGCCATGGGTGGCTGCAAATTCCAGCTCCTCTGCATGGCATCCTCAGGGGCTCGGCATCTCCCATGAGCTTGGCAGGAAACTCTTCCTGCTGAGTGGAAAAGACCTGACCTGGACAGCCTATTCGGCCTCTTACTCTCACCCAGCTGTGTCCTCAGCGCTCTAGCAGCCCCATGGATCTGCAATCTTATTTTTTTCCCTTTCCCACAAGGAGAGCCTGTGGCTACACCTGCACCATATCCAAAGGGACCTTGGGAGTGGTCTGAAGCCAGCGGGGCTTAGCAGGTCTTTGCTGCACTGAGTTCAGGGGGTCTTCCTTGTTCTGCAATTTATGGTGACTCCCCTGGATGAAGATTCCCAGCGCATCTTGTCTACCCGTCTTGCTGGCAGGACAGACTGCGTACATGCAAGAGAGTTGCTCAGGCAAGAGGAGGCAAAAGCTGCTCAAGGCCCTCTGCAGATCTACCCTTCAGTGCGCTGATATGCACAGTGACCCCTGAGCCAGCCCAAAATGCATATTGGCAGGTAAAAAAGATATGAATGGTCCCTAAATATCTCCTCAAAGATAAGTCTTGCTTAGTTGGAAAAAAGCATTTTGTGAGCAGTGCCTTTGTACCATTTCTGCAGTGGTGTAGGCAGGAGATAGGTCTCTTCCAGCCAAATGTGGTGTCTGGTTCTACATCCACCCCGCTAAAGGCAGCAACCCTCCAGACCATGTAGTGGTGTGGAAGGAACCCATCCTCCCAACTTTACCGTTTCAGTAAGTTGTAGTTAGACATGACAGGTGAGTGAGACCTTCTAGTTAGAGGCATGCACATGGCTTTTGATTTTAACAAATGGTGGTGTGCAGTGGGCAAACATAGCACTGCTTACATTCTGGGTCATACTTGGTTGAAATCCAAGAACCGTTTTTGCTGGAACTTTGTACAGAAGCGTCCTGGGTGAAGAAAGACCACATGAGCAAGGCAGAATAAGAGACAATAAGAGATGTGTGTCTCAGCACACTTCCACAGAGAGGCTTCAACATGTGTGCAAGGTTAAAAAAAATAACAGGATGACTTCAGCATTGGCTTATGATGGGCAAGGGAGGGCCCTTTTCATCACAGTCTGGCAAAGAGATGTATAGCTTCAGAAGAGGAAGTTACAGAACATGACTTCAGAAATATTAAACTTTAAAAAAAATCTTTTTTAATAATAATAATTGAAAGCATAGGAGTTCCTAGAGAAAGTGAGCTGTCCTGTATTTTTAACTCTTTTTCTGCCCAATGTAATGCTGCTATTTGCTTTCACTTTCCTGCTTTAGCCGGCCCTCTATGAATTTCTGGAAGAGTGGGAAAAATCAATGTTACCTTATGCAAAGTTACCCAAAAGGTCAAAATTCAACACCAAAACTTGCACCAGAAGCAGCTGGAAGCTACGTCGGTTCCAGAGTTCCCAGTGCCGTATGGTCCCAGTCTCAGACATCAGTAGGGCTACCAGTTTAAAAAGAAAAGGCACCTAAATTCTTTTTTATTATTTTTTATGAGGCTTAGTTCCAGTAACATTCATCTCGCCACACTCAAGGAATGCATCAAGTCACCTAAGGCCTGTTTATAGTCAGTGAAGATAAATAAGCATGCCTAGAAGGCACTTCAACCCAGCTGCATTCATTTTTTGTAGGAGGGTGGGGAGAATAAGTTGCCCCTAGGAAGTGCAGCTGACCACACAAGGAGGCCAGGCAACTTTCTGGGGCTATTTTTTTGTCCATAGCAAATGCCTGAGTAATGAAATTCAGCCTACATTTTTGATTCGGTTGAAACCAGGAAGTACGGGGAAATACATGAAAAGAATTGATGTCCTGCTGCTCTGTCAGAAAATTTTGTTGGTACTTTCTGGCACATATTTTTTGTTTCAGTGGCACTTGCACTGAATGAAAAGCAGGTATGTGAGCAGAGATGTGCTGGCCTAGTGCACCCAGGTGATCCCAGCCCGGGCGTATTTGAGCGAGGGGGGCAGCTGGAGCTTGCTCTTTGCCACTAGGTCTCTACCTCCTTTGTCAGAGCTAGTGGCAAGCGGAGCACTCAGCACCCCGAAGTAGTGGGGCTTTCTGTTGAGAGGAACAGAACGAAAAAATAAACATGAAGCTATTTCAATTTTGTGCTTTTCTAAAAGGGCTCAATGTTCTGATTTTAGCAAAACTCTAGCTAATCTCTGGGTGTTAGGACAGATATTTTATGTAAAGCAAAGTCTAGGGCAGTGAGTTCTCTTTCCCAGCGTCTGGTGTCCCACAGAGGTAAAAGTAAATACTCAGCAAAATGTGGGACTTCTGTGTGAAGGAGCAAGTTAGCTTAAACTTGAAACTGGATTGAGGCATTAGATCTAATGTCCCGAGTTATTTTCCTGCCGTTCTCTTCATGAACTGATTTATGAATTTACATGTACCTAACAGATTTAACCCTGGCCTGGGATGCGTATTTTTGTTCAGACTACAGATCCTTTTCCTTCTCGGACCACCTTTTTCCCCGTATGGCACTATAAAAAATAGAAAATGTTTGTGAAGGTGCTGTTTTCTTCCTTGGCCCATAACCCTGCCTGGATGAGTCATAAACCACACATTGATAAGATCAGCTGGCAGTTATTTAAGCCTGAGGTTTCAGGTTGAGGGGTAACAATGAATGCAAACCTACCTGGTGAGAGGCTGTTTGTATGTGCTCACGTGCTAGAGAGCTTGGAACTTTTTAAGAATTGTTGTTGCCACAAAGCCATATAATACAAAATTATGTGCTGTATGGGGAGTTTATTCTAGGGTATTTGTGTGTTTTGGTGATACAGTATTTAACAACAATGTCCCACTTGTTTGGATTAAGGATATACCCCTTAAAAACTACAACTCGTTCCTGGGCTCAGCAGAGCCCTATGATTTTGCTTGTAAGCAGCACTCATTAGTAACAGAGAATTGCTGGTCACTTGTGACTTCCTTGTGAATCTTTTTCTGACTTCAGAAGGGCTCTACATGCAGATGTAAAGTCAAATATGCTACCTGAAGAATAAGGAATTGTATGTAGTTTAAAATGTAATTAGGGTTGCACATGCACTGTTAATTAATTAAACTGTGCCTGGGAATGTTGTCATGCAGTAGGACATGGTCATCTCTGCCAGTGAAACATCAGAGCCTTCCTTGGAGCTGGGGCATCCCAGAGACTGTCCCCAGCAGGCACATTGCACACAGCTACCCAGTCTCTTGTGCGAAGAGACTCTACTAACATACACGCTGGCCATTTGCCTGACAGTTGGCCACAGTTCTCGAACATTCACAGACACATTAAATTTGCTAGATTGGTTGTAGTCTAAGAGACAGTCTCATCTTTTCAACATAACAATATCAGCTATGAAGGTGTCAGAAAAGTTTTAATTTAGAAAATGTCCTGCTTGTTGTGTTAGAGGGAAAAATGGCTGGTCGCCCTGTTAGCACAGATTTTTCTTGCTGTAGACTGGCAGGTGTCTTGAGATCTTCTGGCACCAAGTGCTTTCCCACAGCTTTTCTGCTGTTGAACTGTGTTGTTATTGATGATTTCTTTCTTTGTCATGTTCCTGATAATAACCAATACAGATTCCGAAGTGAGAAAGCACTCAGCCCTTTATTGAAGTAATGAAACATTAGTGAACACATGAAATAAGCCAGCAACAGACAGGTACCCTCTTAATTCCTGTCCTTTGCTATAATGGAGACAAAAAAATGAAACAGTGCCTGACATGTATCCTTACTCTTCCTTCCTCTTTTTAGCTGTAGGGCAAATTATGTGTTCTGTTTCCAGGAAACAATCAGGGAGTTTATACATACATATTTTGTCCAGGGAAATCTGAGAGGATATAGTCTAAATTATATTAAAAGAGATAGCAAGACTGATTAGTTAGTCTTGATTTATTATTTATATATTTATTAGACTGATTTATTAGTTTAAACATTGAAATAGTTTACACTGACACATACTTTCTGGTGTGTGTATTTTTTTTTAGAAAATCAATCCATAATATTGACGTTAACAGCTCTGCTGCTTTGGACAAGAAGGACAGAGGCTTAATATGAAATGAGATTCTGCTTAGACAATCAACAATATGTATGGTGATAGATGATTGCATTCATATCATCCTTTTATAATGATTTTTCACTCTTCTTGTTTACTTTGGCTGAGCGGTTTTTTCTGTTTTCTTTGTTTATTTGGAAATAGAACCTACTTCTGAGCAAAGCTAATATTGAAAAGAAAGCCTTGGTCTTATACCTAGATATCTCCTCCAGGATTTACAACTTGTTGGTCTGTCATTTGATAGAATTTCTTTATCATGTTAGTTATATTGCACTGAGTTGTATGTTTGTTTGGGAAGAGAAAAACATTTATCACATCAAACATTTATCAACATCATTTTTTAGGCTGCATCTTTACTGGGGATATTAAGCAACTTAAAATCCTGGAAACATTTGTGATTGTCATATATACACGCTAAAACACCCTTGAACAACTTACATTAAAGAAATAATACTTTCCTTAGTGTTTTAACATCCTTCCTTTGGCAGATTTCATAGCCAGTCAAAATGTCAGCATTTGATGTAGAGCCAGGTAAGTGCCAGAGTGGCCATGGGAATTAATTCAGATCACCTGATCTGCCCTTGTGTGCTCACAGCTCATCAGAGGGCTCATGAAAGCTTCATCATTCCCAGAAATAGGGAATTCCTAGAAAAAGATACAGATGAATATTAGAAATTGCAGGGCAAAACTTAAATTTCAGCATATATTGTTTATACAGGTCTGGTTCAGCTGATTTAGTTACAAAGTGTAAGCATGACCCAACTGAGATATGAAAGCAGAGTTATTTTTCTGAAACCCCATCCCACTGTACCTCGCACCTGTGTCTTTTTTTATCTTTCAGTGTGGTTTTGGACAACTATAAATAGAAACCATACAGATCTCCATCTTCAGTTGATGGTTGTAACCTAGCAAGTAAGTCTGTAAATCGGTGCAGAGCCCTGTGTGCAGCTGAATGTTGTGAGTTCCTCTCTGTTATCTGCTTTTGAGTGTTTTTCCAGAAACTGATTCTGATAATGTCACCTTGCAGAAAGAAAATAAGCCAGCATATTTGAGAACAGAGAAGTATCTCATTAAAATTTATTGAATCTTCTTTGAAAATTAAGTGCTTAAAAAAAAAAAAAAAAAACACTTACAAATCAACCCCCTCCCCAAAGACTTCCTAGAACTTTGTAGTCCTCAGTTTGCATAATGACAGATGCACTTTAATGACCTGCAGGTCATCCAAGTTACTTATCTAAATAAATTGGCTGAGTTCTGTAACGTGTAATATATGATAAGAATAAGGTGTTTAACCTCAGTGTTTTGAACAAGTTAAATTATGCATTTGTTCCCCTGTGACATCAAATAGTTATACTGTAACCTTGACTTACTGTTCCAAAGTGTTTTGCTGTTTTGGGGTACTGTTCAATAGGTAGGAACGTTTTATATGTCTCATTTTTATTTCATAGGAGTGAAGATTATGTATAACGTTTGTTTCAGTCTTTTCTATAAGACCGTGGCAGAAGCACAAAGTATCAGTAATGTATTCATACTAGATTTCAGTGATGCTGTGTAAGTGAATATAAAAAAAACTTGCTAATATCTAGGGGAAAAAGGTAAGCTTCACATTCATGTACAGTACTACATTCTAACACAGGAAAAAGGGAAGGGGCGGGATATACAGTGAGAGACTTCACTGATTATGTCCAGCTTGACAGATACTACATGCTCTTATAAGCCTGGCTTTTGGGCTAACAGAGGCCACAGACTTTTGGATAATCAACTGAAGATAAAGTTTCATTAACCCTGTTTTTTTTTGTCTGTGATGCAACTACCTTTGCATGCTCTTCTAAAGCACTTTAGTCCCTTTTATATGACCTACTTCTGCAGAAGTACCCATAAGAAGTGAGCCAGTATTTATCAAAAAGAAAAAAAAAGATACACACCATCTCAGGATGTGTTGCACAATGTCTGTGCAATGTCACTGGTGAGATCTTGCTTTATTTCACCATTTCAGATCTTCTATTTTCTTGGCCTTCTATTGCCCCTTCTTGGGAATCAGATTCTGAAACCTTCCTAGCAAGCTCTACATGTGAGTTCTCTGTGCAATATGTTATTAATGGTGATGCTATCTTAAGAAAACCTTCCAATTTTTTTAATGTTCTCTCATTATATTTGGTAATAGAATTTTCTTTTTTTTTTTTTTTTTCTACAAAATATTGTCATTTCTTGTATTTATTATTACATTTCAGGAATCAGAGCTTGGATTTGTTCACTAGAAAATAATTGCTGCAAGAACTGCTGTTTCTTTATTCCAGTCCTTGGACAGGAAGAGTCTTTCTGGGTGGTGTTGAGCTTTGTATGTCACTTGTTTTTCATTGAATTCCTCTCCTGGAAAGCTTTCTGTTTGTTCCCCTGCTCTGGCTAGCAGGGATTCTAAAACAAACTGCAGCTGTTCATATGTTTAAATGGGCAGGAATGCTTCCTTTTGAATAAAATTAAATCCCCTCAAAGACTGCTATTTCTCTGCCTAGCCAATGTCTTATACAAGCAATAGACCTCCCTCAGATATGGCTTCGGCCTCGACGGTAGGGTTATTGTGATAATGTGGGAGGAGATTATCAGCAGTCTCTGGACGGGATCTTGCTCGTCCTAGTGGGATCAGTTCCTTTTTTTGCGTTGGCTGGGGGCAGGGAGGGGAAGGAAAGGGCAAGGGATCAAGGAGAAGGCAGGAGGAGTCGAGTAGCATATAGCAGGACTGAGCTTGGCTCAGTAGCAGAAATGTGAACCTGAAGTCACATAATTCTCCTAAGCAGCCTGCCAATGTTGTTTACGCTTGTGGCAGTTCAAGTACGTGAGTTCTGTGCAACGGCCTAGACAGCTTTTGCTATAGCAGTTAAAGTATCAGGGGACGTTGTTCAACAGGCGCTAAGAGCCCTCTGAAAGCAGCAGGAGGGGGGACATGGATGATGTGGGTGTAGACAATATGGGTATTGGTTGGGGCACGTGTATTGGGACACCGGTTAGCAGGTCTGCTGCGTAAAACAGTGAATGCTGCCAAACAAACAAGACAAGGTGTAGTTTTACTAACCGAATACAACTTGGTTGTGTTTAACAGATGTCTGCTATAGAATTTATCCCACCATCACAAGATTTGCCATCAACATAAAATCTGAGAAGAGATGAAAGGCCAATGCCTGTAAGTATTCTTTTTAGAGAAGTAAGGATAATACCAATTTATTTATCTCTATGTAATGTAGCGTCCAAAACATACTAGATGCCTTGTAGGAAGATCTGAGACAAAAGAACAAATGAACCTTTGAAATTGCCTTAGAGATTAAAATGTGGTTTATGACGACTTCTTTTGCCTCCTCTGTCGGTGTGCAGATTTGACCAAATCCCTATTGTGTCAGTAGGATGACTTTGGTTGACTTGAGTGAGGATGGAATGAGAGGGTATCTCATCCTGTACTCTTGTAATATCTTTTAAATGTTAGTCTTTGAAGTTAGCTTCATTAGGATTGCTTGACAAATGATAGGAAATAGGCCTTATCCAAGAATTTTTAAACATTAGGTGTCACACTAAATATTACTCATTGTTTCTATCCTCACCTATCATCTAGAGTAATGATCAGTGACCACTATGTTCCTTGTCTGCAAGCACTATTTGATCCCTATCAGAGATTTTATAGAAGTAATGTTTGAAATATTTGCTAGGCCATGTTTCTTTGAAGATATGTTACTATACTTCTAGAAAAAAAAGGTACGATAACGAGTAAGAAAAGGTACTGTAACGAGTAAGATAATTTCTCTGCTTAAGTGTTGCTCGGAACATTTTCTAAATTAAACACAGAGTCCTGAGTTTTCTCAAGGTATTTACACAAATGCAGCTCAACTTGCGTTGCCTGGATTCAGCGCAACAAACCGTAGAGCGTGTGGTCACCGTTTAGGACTTCTGCAGTTCATCAGCAAGCCAAGGCTTCGGTCATGTGTCCTGGGAGTGCGCAATGACCGATTAGGTAATGTTTGTACACCTCTGTCGTGGGGAAAAGGAAAAGAGCTGGCGTACAGAACCATGTGACTATTAGGTATTGTGGTTATTAGCTATGTTTTCCTGACTGCAGTAATCTTTTACATTGTTAGGTTCACTGGAAAAGGGGCTTTGCAGACCCTTGTGGAGTCCCCTCGTCCCTAGTGTCCGAGGGCCTGGGGTCAGTGTGGAGGTCCCTGTGTTGCGCTCTGCCCTCCAGTGTGGACAGGGTCAGCAAGAGTTCCCCAAAGCGGCCCCAGTGCGTGGAGGCAGAGGGTTTTCTGGTCCTTGTATTGATGCTTCGGTCCATCCTCCTTTCCTCACAGCAAGCTAAGCAGTGCTTGCCCTGCAATCAGTTGGGACCCCGTTAACAGCAAGCAGCAGAGGCTGCCATTTCGTGTAGCCCCCCATGAAGCTCACAAAATGGTGGTGTGTTTGGGCCAGTTGAGCCTTGGGAGTGTGGAGAGGGCTGGTTTCCCTGGCTAGTGGAGGGAAAGAGGTAGGGAAAACTGGGACACTCACTGACAGGGAAAGAGGCAGAAGGAAGGCCTTGGGTTGGGAACGCCCCGGTGTGGGACACGGGCAAGTGGAGCCTGGCGCCCTGTTTGGTGTGGCTGTGGTGCCTTGTTTCTTGCTGCTGAAACAAGGCTCTCGGACAGCGTGGGCCTCGGTGTCACAGTGCAGCGGGTGCTGCCTCTCCCAGGGCTGCTGGTGGCTTTCTGGAGAGTGACACCTGCTGCCGGCGTCCGTGGGGCGCTGCGCTTCCGAGGGGCAGCTCCCTCCGGACCGCAGCCCGCGCGCAGCCGGGCGCCCGCCGCTCCCAGCGAGGGACTTCTCTTCTCCTTGAACAGGTTTAATCTGGGGCGCAAACGCTTGCAGGTTGAACCCTCTGCTAAATAACACTTTTGTGGCATCTGTTTTGTCCGGCTATCGTCGTGATGTAAATGTTTTCACCCAAAGGTCCTTGGATACCTACTAATATGCTACACTTTATTATGTGTTTGTTAATTGCTGCGGTTATTTGCCTGAGAAACTGAATGAATCCATAATGTACATTTTTTTTCTACTTCTTTTTCTACTTCTGTTTCAGGGTAATGATTAATCCATTACCCTGAAACAGCTTTTTCACTCTATTCACTATAATAAATTACTAAACTGAAAGAAATGCAACTAAGCTCCTTTAGCTTAAATTCACGGAGCTTTTGTTTTGAGGTTGAACAGTGAATCTCAGAAAGCTTGTTTTTCATTTGTCCTGAAACCTTGCCCCTCTTGCCTCCCCTTTTCCATGTCAATAAAAGGTAACTAGAGACATCTGGGGGTTCTCTTTCCGCGTCCTCTCAATGAAAGTGCCTCCTGAATGCCTCTTTCATGTACCTGCGCAGGCCCTGCTCTGCTAGCTGTGCAGCAGAGGCTTGAATAGGTTTTCATTGCCCGCATTTCTGGTCTGAAGCAGACTGAGAGAAATGAGTGTTAAGTAAACGCAGCGGCAGCCGCGCTAACGTCAGCATTCCCGGCCGCGGCATGCTCCTGCCTGCAGCATAACTTCGGATTGGGACACCTCGGGCAAAGGCTGCTAACTCAACACGCATCCAGCTGTCAGGGGGCTGGGTTTTTTTACATGTTAGCAGTTGAAAAGGAGACGGATGCAAGGCAGAGCAGAGAGTCTAATTTTTACTAGGCTGTTTATTCTGTCTCTAACAAGTATGTGGTGCCTTATTGGTGCTGAACGGGAATTTAATACAGTGATAAAGTAAAACTGTAAACTTACCAAATCTGTTTTCAGCTGCCTTTGTTCTGTACCTCTGAGCATCTGCGAAAAACGTGTTCAACAGCCCTCAGACATTTGCGTGAAATTATATGTGATCTTATTCAGCACCTTCTGCAGAGAAATGATCACCCTGAGGCTGCCTGAGGTCAATAGAAAATAAAAGTGTCTGTCTGTCTGTTCATACCAGACCTTTTGCTTGTCAAGTCAGTTTGTAGACTTTAAAATGAAAGCAGAGGCTTATTTTTAGCTTTCTATCATAAGATTTTTGCAAATGTGCTGTTGTGGTCTAAAGACCAAGACTTGGGAAGCATTGATATTTGAGTAAAAGAAAAAAAATTAAAGGAGGATTTTAGATGCTAGTGTCTTTACTAAAGCTAAAAGCTCCAACCATCTTAAATGCCCAGCTTGTAGTGGAGGTTACATGCCTATGCATTCATAACTCGCTAATAGAAATGTCAGGGTATTGTGTGTTGCAAGCAAAAGAACCTGAACTGCATGAATTAGGGCTTTGTTTCTGCAAACACCTAGGCATTGTGTAGGCAGGAATGTTTCCCCCTTCCTTCTACCAATATAACCCTGTTCCTAACCACACGTAGGCAGTCTTACACCAGTACAGCACCTTCTCAGGTAAAGGAATGAGAACATGCACTCAAGGAGATATCAGGGTGTAAATACAGCGTACTTAGGGCCGTGTGCAGATTCTCCCACCTCCTCTTGCTTTCTTCCAGCTGCTGTTTTATCAGCTGAAGTTGCTACTCTCATCCCCAGTTGCTTCTTAGAGAACCTCTTCTGGGTGGTACTAGTCCCTTAGCTTTACCTGTCAAAATCTGGGTAACTTTGACAATATTCCCCTTTCCCCTTCACTCACTCCTGCAAACGGCTGTAGCTTCACTGAGGGCATCTTGAGATATCTTAGTCAAGGTACTTAACATGGATGTACTAATGCTGTCCAGAACAGCGTTATGGTGAGGGTAGTGTTGACTTCCCTGCCTAATATGTGTGATGTTGGGGGAAAAAAAAAAAACAGAATAACCATAGGTGAAATGCTTGTGGTGAACCCAGTGTAGAAGTGGGGACAGGGGAGGCTCGCGTAGCCGTTCCCTAGTCACGGATTGCCCGTGCTGCAGGCAGCCGGTGTTCTGCAGCGCTCCTGTGCTGTGCAGGGCCTGGGCAGCTCCAGGGGCTGCTTGGGAAAGGCTGAGCCGTGAGGATGAGTGCACGGGGCTGGCTGGAGCGGGATGCAGCACAGTGCAAACTGCATCCCCGTTGTGCCCTGCAGCACCACTGTGCCTCTGATCGAGGGCCCATGACGATGGCCTTTGGGATGCTCAGAAACCTGAGCTACAGGAGCTCACACTATTAATTTTCAACTACAAGTTCCCACGGCAGCTGAAGTCAGGTTTTCCAAAAATGTGTGTAGAGCTCAGTCTTCAGCTGTTGCTCCCGAAGGGAAATTCAAGTGACTGGTGACACAGGATGCTTCAACTTTTTGGAAATAGGACATAAAACACCTTCAAAAGGGCAGAATCTCAGGTTACATTCGGAATCAGGCCAAATACTTCTCAGGTTTAAGGCAACAGAGTTAGTTCTTGAAAATGAAGTCTCTTCCCCCATCTCTTTGTCATCTTTTAATTTAATGCATGCAAGTGTATGTTACATTATTATTTTTTTTAATCTTAATTGGTGATACTATGTTGTCTCTGTAGTAATTATTTTCAGGAATGTGTGTAGCTGTTTGTCAATTTATTGAAATAAACTGCAATGCATGCACCCTGATCAAAGCAAAAAGCATGAAATCCCACATGTTGCACTGCGGAGAGCATCAACAATAAAGCTAACCTTTCACCCTTGACTTTCCTTTAACTCTAATTTTGAAAGACAGTAGCAAACAATTCAGCTAACTTCTTGAGTGAAAGAATATTCAAAGTAGCCTGATTGTAATGCAGTGTTCCTTTCCAAATGAATGGAACATCTTGGAGTAATGCATACAAATACAGAGCCTGGGTAAGTTCATTACTTTGGAGTTTCTGGTGTGACGGCAGTAGTGAAAGGGTTAAAGTGTTGGCTTTAAAGTGGTCACAATTAGGCTTCAAAGTTAACACCCCACCCCACTGAGATGAATGGGAGCAGTTGACATTTCTTAGTGCTATTGTTTCAGTCTGGCTCGCTACAGATCCTAAAATAAGGCAACAGTACATCTGTTTACATTCTGCTTCCGCAAACCCAGATGGGCTAGAAACTTCATTGTTTTTTTAAGTGGAATCTTAGAGTCTGGAGAATACAGCAGTATCCATGGGGTATCTGTAGGAAGAAGAGCCCAAAGTCTTTCTAATCACTGACATATTCCACTTCCCTGTGAGCTTCTATTGTCTCAGGACAACTCTGTAAACCACTTGGGGGGGAAAATAGTCATGTATATTTGGAATGTTTCTTGCATACTAACTACATGACATTCATGCAATAACTTCACAGTAAGTTCCTAACGTGCACGTTTTCATGAATGGATATTTTTTTTCTTTTAGTGTATAGTATATACCTTAAGTGATGGTAGAGCTCCTAGTTTCCCTGAACTTGGTAGCTCCTCCAGACTTCTACTTACTTAGTAACTTCTCTAGTTTTCAGAGAAGTCATAATTTCCTTGAGGAGCTTTTGAAAACAGATGCTGCTTTCTTTGTTCACATAACTATTGTTAAACTTACCTCTGAGAATAATGTAAGGAGAAGTAAGATTTTTGAATGATATGCTTCCAATTTCTGTGATACTTTAATGGGGCGGCTACATTAACTTCAGTAGCATCTCAAGAACTGGAATGCAAGTAGGGCCAGAATTTGTAGCAGATGGTCTATATTACCCCACGCTTCAGTTCGTGTGAGCAGTACACAGTGTCCTCTCTGACTTTTGTTAAGGGGTCTGCACAGTGGCAAATTGCCCTCAGTGGCAGCCAGAACCCTATGAGAGCTTCTCTGATAAAGGTGGCCCATTAGATATGCTTAGTCTGTGGACTGAAACCAGCTGTGAATCTGTCGGAAAGATTTTCTTCATTATGCTTCATTAGGGTGGAAAGTTTACTGCTTTTTCTGCATATATGTAATTTGGGCTTCATTGCTCTAACTTTGCAAATCCTAGAGTCTACCAGGGGCAAGGTCTTTCATTCACAAAGGCCACTTTTGTACATTGCCATATGACTTTTATCTTCTGCCTGCGGACAACACAGCTTGTGCTTCGGAAGGGACATCGTGGCCCTTCCAACTAGCGTCTCCCAAGTTTCAACCCCTGGTGAATCGTGTCTTGAAGGCAAGTCTACCATCTGTGGTCTGGGCTTGTGCAGCTCCCTGCCTGCTGTACAGTAAGATGTAAAATTTCCATTTGTTATGAGGAGCAAGAGTATAAGTTTTCATGATGCATGTTCCACTGGCACATCAAACAAGAAATCTGTTTTTCTCCACTCTGGGTGGTGGAGGACTATGCTGCTTGCAAGGGTGGTGAAGCACACTCAGTTGAAAACAGTCAGGACTGTTCCACTGCTATAGTCATGATGATTTGGACTGGTGTTCAGGGAAGGATGCTCCTTATAGCTGCCTATAGGTTTATCTCTGCTCACTTAGTTTTCCCTAGCATGAAATGCATGTCCAGAGCATATCCAGCTTGTCTCCCATCCAGCTTCAAACAGCATTTTCATGAGAGAATAAATTGCAACAGGGCTGAGCCTAGACAGGCCTCTGGATTGCTTGAAACCACTACAGGCTTTCTGGTAGTTGCAGCTGCCTCCTCTCTTGTCCATCTTTTCATGTTCCTGTGGGGTTGTTCAGCAGTCTGGTCTGTATGAAAAGAACACATGAGAAAACCCAAGAGGAGTATTTATTCCAAAAGCTTTTCTCATAGTTTGTTTAATATTGCTGCTAAAAAATGTTGCTTTGCAACTAAAATAATATTAAAACATACTGGAGGAAAAAAAAAAAAGCTATAACACTGCGACAGGACTCATAGAGTGTGCAGCAATAAACACTTCATACAATAGCAGGAGGAAGGGCATGTTATTTAAGCAAATAGAGAACAGAATTAAAAATGCATTTATTATATTTGTTTATACTTTCTATTTCCCTATTTCTGACTGTGAACCTCAGAGTATTATGTAGATATGAATTGTATCTAACCTGTTTCACTCGAAAATAGATGTCCTATCACACCTTTTAAACACAGGTAAAATGACTTCTGCAGGGTGGGTCACTGTCAGAGCTTGGAACAGAAATTGAGACCCATTGGATCGTTCTCTGCATTAACTAACTTAACTGCTTCCCTGTGATACTGTTCTGTGTTTCAGAAGCCTAGGCTTTTTTTTTTTTTTTTTCTCTCCCTGTTCTTCCCGAGAGCAGAGGGTTTTCTGAAGAGACCCGAGGAAAATATTATAACTTCTCAATTCTAGCTATATTATTATAACTTCTCTGCTGCTAGTGAGAATCATCGCTATCATTCCTTTTGCCTCATATTCAAGGTAATTTTGATAGCAGAATTGCCTTTAGACAATTTTAAACACAGGGTATTCAGGTGCTAGCTAAGAATCTGCTGTTAAGAAGAAATCCTAATGTATCTTTGAAAAAATAAAGTATATGAGAAAGAAAAAGCAGTGTTTTTTTTTGTGTGTGTGTTCTGTTTTCTGTGGGGAAAAAAATGGAGAATTCTTTTTTTGGGAATTTTGAGTCAGTTCTGCGCTTAGTAGCGTTTCCCTTTTGTGGTGTCTTTCCTTAGCTGATGTGTAGTTCAGGTGGTCTGCTTGCTTGCTAGCTTGTATTCCCCACCAAGTATCCTGGTTCTCCTGAGAGGGCAGGTGTGTTCTGACAGTCATTACCCCACAGAGCAGGAGGAGGCTGCAGAGGGTGGTTATTCCTGTAACTCTAAGAACTGCACTGCAATAGAAAAGACAGCCCAGCAAATTAAACCAAACATTTCAATTAATGAGTATGATAAAAAATGATTTTTCCCAAAATTCTCTCTAAGTTTTATTTCTTATTGAAAAGTATTTGCAAAAGAAATAATTCTAAAAATAAACTGATACTTATTCATTCCGGTTTAAGAAAAAATGTTGAAATACCAGAATATTCTTTAGGACAAAATTTCTTGTCTCTTGATTTTTTCAGCTTGTATTATGATAATGATGTGCATTTTTTTTTTCCAGTCTAGACAATGAGAATAGATGAATCTAACAGCTTTTGCGTTGTGGTCTGTGGACCAGAGCTGGCTTGTAAAACTTGTTCTTTTAGTAGTTCTATTGTTCAAGTAGTTGATGCTTCCTGTTACTTCTAGCCATGCTTTTTGTGAATGTGTATGCTTAAAGAAAAGAAGAAAACCACTAATCAATATATGCCTTTTGTAGAACTTTACAGTCTCATGAAATCAAAAGTGACACCTGAATTGCAGAGGTAGAAAGTCCTCTGAGGAATGGAGTCAACTGGAAAATGACAGAAATGACAGCGGTCAATGAAAGAAATTCTTCTAGAAGAAAGACTTCTACCCTTCAAGCATTCAGTAAGGAAGAAGAAACAAGCAGCACAGGTAAAACAGAACACAGTATTAACTCTTATTAAACATAGTTTAAACTTTATGGCATAGGAACTGTTATTTGGTTTGTTGTTTGAGCAACAGAAACCCCTTGGAGTCAAGGACTAATAGAGCAAGTAATGAACAATTAGTATTTAAATGATCTTAGGTAAATGATCTTAGCTGCTGCATGGTACTGAGTTTTGTTTCCATACTGCCTGTCACGTTTTTCTGATCTAATGTCCCATTTTTGTGCGCTGTGAAGGTTGTAGTGTACGTGACTAGGTTCACTCCCTACTGGGACAGGGGCCAAGATTTTCAAAGTGATTGTTTGCTTTGAGTGTCTCCATTTTTTAAGACTCCAATATTGAGATGTTTCAGAGAAGAGGGATTTTAAAGAAGTACAGCGAGTGGAATCTCTAGAAATCAATTGTCTGTGTAGTGTAACAGTACAGGAAGGAAAAATAAATTAAGAAAAAAAGAATACCACCAAAATCAGTGTTCATTCTTCATAATTTTAGTGTTTAGCCTCTGTTTTACTGCGTTGAACTGAGGCTGGCAGATATGGATACTGCTCTGCTGGAAGGTGTTCCAGTAGGAAACGCTTTCCCTGCGTTGATCCAGCGTTGATGTAGCCAAGATAAGCAACGTGACAGCGCCTTGATTCTACATTTCTCTTCAATAACTTCGTAATTGCTCAAAGGTTTTATCAAAAATTTGATCTTCTATGCGATCTTCTATTAATATAGTGGTGAGATCATTGAGAGAGAGAATCTAAGTAATACAGATTATATACTGTAATCCAAATAAATACATAGCCTGAATTTTGTCCATACTGTGGGTAAATCTGGTCAATGCAGAGGCAGCAAGGTAGTTTACTCTTCAAAGAGAAAACCACAGCATGAGCATGGCTGCTGTCAGCATATTTGGCTTACAGCTAACTTTTCCCTCAAATTCTCTCTTGCTAATACTGAACAGTAATGTTTGGGTTACACAAGAAATTTCATTTAAAAGAAATACTGATATGAAACAAAATAGTCCTGGAAGCATTTCTCTAGGTTTTAGCTTTTTTGAATGTCTATTTTTAGGACTAGACATCAGCTGACATGGCTCCTTCAAAAATCCACTATGGATTCAAGGAAAGAAAATAATGAAGCATAAGTTGTGAAGACTTAATTGTTAAAAGTGCAACAATAGCTTAAAGACAGGCTGCACAGTCTGCCCTCACAGCTGGAGGAAGAGATACTTTATTTATAGTCTCAAGGAATGGGTGGTTAGGGCCTGAAAGAGGCAGCAGGGGATATAGAAAGAAGCCCTGTAACATGAAAGTGTTGCCAAAACACCTTACTGAACAATTTCTGCAAAAACGTGCATCCCATAAGCATCAAGATATTAATGCAGTGCTGAATGCTATGCAGGAGTCTGAGAGGGGCTCTTATAAATGTGCTTCTGTTGTGCACCAAGTGCAGCTACAGGTAATTTGGCGGCCTGGAGATGAGCATGTGTTCCCAGCAGTTGTCCTGGCTTGCTGTATTTGCTGAGTAATTGCTACAACGAAGTACTGTGTGGTCTGATATATCCCCCAAACATTCTTGCCACTGGTAAGCAAGCCATTCTGCTAGTAAGGCCTCTCTAAATTTTGTTGTCTCAAGGAGGTCCCCTCTCTACAGAGATTTTATGTAATTGTAACTCTCCCCACCCCTGCAAATTTCAGCCCAGCTGCCTGTTTTTGTGTGGCCAGGTGCTGATTGTATGAGAGATAAGGAGATTGTAACCCCCCATTGCAGCCCCACAGCTGTACGGCCCCTGTGCTCCTGGTTCACCTGGGCGCTTTGTGCCCCTTTGTGGACTGTTGCTGGTTGCTTATGGCAGATCTGGGCTACCACAGTTACCAAGTTATTCCTTAAAAAAAAAATCATAGATAATTGCCTTTGCCAACCCAAAAACTTCTTCCAAAAGTTGGAAAAGTCTTGGGAGTAGCAGGAGGGCTCAAATGCTAGTGAAATGCTGGTTTCATTTGAAAGCGTATTTCCATAAAATCGCTTTAGCAGAGACTTCCCTTTTCCTGCGGCACTTACGCTCTGTGTGAGATTGGACATTGTTCTCTACTCTTTAGAAAACCAGAACTCTGTGGGGGAAGGGAGAGGAAATATAAGCAAGAATCTCAGCCTGATTTTGCCATGGTACAGATTTAATCCAAGTTGCCTGTGCCAATCATAATCCCTCCTTTCAAGTTCGTCCTTTCCATGTGGGTCAATGGCAGCTCAATCCCTGATGCATCAAATCCAGAAACTTGCTGAGACTGTCAGTATCCCTGGCAGCATGACACAGTACAGATCGTACTTATTTTGACTGTGGGACATGGCAATGTATTCCCAGGGCCTGTCCTTACTGTGGTATGGAAGTGATGTACCTCCTCTTCTCCTCTACTGCAACCATCTATTGTAGGTGCGTTACACTAATAAAAAGCATCATCTTCACCTTAGTTTTATCAGTTTTGTTTGTTTTGCTCTTTTCTAGGAAAAATATTTTCCTTTCTCTACCTGTGTTCCTAGCCAGCCTCACTGGAGTTAATGGAAATCTCTGCTCCCAATACACTGTGTTAAATGGGCTCTCCTTTACCTTTTTTTTTTCTTTTCTCTATTTTTTTTTACCTTGGTAGATAATAGGCAAAGTATGTGTGTGCTTTAATAGCCACTGCTCATTTGCAAGAGCAATTGTTAAAGTAACTATTTCTTTGTAGCTTTTCCTGGACCACAGCAGTCTGAGCTGTGGTCAGATTTGCTCTCTCTGCTCTGGTATGCTTCTGGAAAGAGAAGCTTCCTTCTCTCTCTTATATCCCAGCCATGAAAGCTAAATCATGGTTTGGCTCCATGTTTCAGCTGCTCTATACCAAAATGAATCAACAATATTTCCAGTTTAGTCCCAAGGAGTACTTTTTTTTTTTTTTCCTAATCGATTAAAAGCTGTCATTAGAAATGCTGACAATCATGGTATCTGAACCTCAGAAAATGTCACTTACATTAAAGAAAATCGTTCAGACTTTGTTCTTTTTTCTCTGCTCCTCATCTTGTGTTCAAAGTATGGTGACTATCCTAGCTATAACAGAATATGTTAATTGCTGCTGTACATATACACTGTTAATGTTGTCTTCCAGGAGAAACACGTTGCTTTAGGAAGTACTCCTTTTTTATTAGATTTTTCCTTAGGAGACAAGCAATCACATGAGGATGAAATTCTGTCTTGGCTTCTGGGAGGCTGCTACCCACCATAAGAGCCATGAAGGCACAGTGCGTGTTCAACCAAAGAGCAGAAGTAACACCTCCAGTGGCTGGTATTTTTTTCCGAGGATGCGGGGGCACAGGCCCCGGTTTCCAGAAGCAGGCAACACTGAAGTAGAAGGTTATCTCCCTACCTTTTCTTTATTGGCCTTTTTATTCATTTTTAGGCATCACTTGCCTTCATTTTTTTAATGCCTGTAATTACTAAAGAAAGCAAATGCCTGGGTTTTCTACCTACATGGCTTAACAGAGTTCTTAGATACCTGCCCTTCCCTGTCTTCTTTAAAGTTAGGCCATGATTAATGAAAATTTGCAAGTGGTTTGCTTAATAAGCTTATTTTCATGAGAATTTTTTCTCTTCTTCCTCTCAGCATGCACAACTGTAATTCCTTGTACAGGTTCCTTGTGATTTATTTTTTTAGACATTTTTCATAACAAGAAAAAAAACCTTTGCTTCTGACTTGGGCTTCAAACTCTTGGAAATGGAGGGAGTTTTCTTGCACTCTGTCAATTAGCATGTTAAGACCTTCTATTATTTTTCTGTATAGGAAGTGCCACGGTTATTAAGATAGATTTGATCTTTTGTCTAATCCTCTAGAGCAGGAGCTTATTTTGTGGTTTCTGATCCATAGCAGTATCAGAAAGATGTAAGGTAGCAGTGCAGTCTAACAATTTCACAGGAAAAATTGCAGTTCCATGGGGTTTAGGCTTGTTTTATAAAGGGTAGTGACTGCTATCAAATGTATTTGAAGTTGACAGTTGCATCTATGAGTGCAATTAGGCTATTTTCTCAATGCTACAGCAAATGAAAAGATAAAAAAAATACAGTGCATTAAGGCTTCTATCACTATCTCTGAAAACAGGACTATATATATTTGTGTGATATATAAATGTATATATATAAATATGTATACATATATATATACAAACACATATATGTATGCAGCCATATATATGTATATGTAATTGTTCACCATCAACTCTGACTTCTATTTTTGCTATACATGTGCCTTGTTTTACAAATTGTGCTTTTAACATATGATAAAAAAAACCCAGATACAGGTAAGTCCCCTTGCAGAATTCGTGCTCCAAGTTACAAGTATTATCCCAAGTGAATGTCTGCAGTGTGGTCATTTAATTAAGTCCATTCTTTTGGTTTCCTGGTAAGAGGTAGCTGCTCTAGAAAGCCTTCTAAGCTTTCTATAACCAGACGTGCCACTACTAATCTTTCCAAAATGTGATGTCAATGGAGGTGCAGCTGGTTAAAGGGCTATGCAGGGCAAAAAGTGGTATTAGTGGCTAATAAAGGCTAATTCTTTTGCAAGCAAAATTAGCTCGCTTCACTAGCTTGTTATGACTTGAAGTGTCTGGCCATTGAACTATGCATCTGGCTCATTTGTTGCTCTCAAAGAGCTTGTACCCTGACTGACAGCTGTACTGGACTGGAAAAAAGTAACCCAAGTGAGTAAGAACAAGAGGACTTCGGTTCGTGTGACTTTAGGACAGTAGCAATCCGTGCAAGCAGCCTTCATAAAGAGATGAACCCGACAAAGAATGTGTGGGATGTGGATCCTGCCTCTGAGCACTAATTTTCCTTAAATGGCTAGTTCATAAGGCAGGACATTCTGTTGCCTATAGATTCTACCTCCTATTCACAACTACCTAGGAGACCTAAATGTCCATTCACTGGTTGCAACAACCCTAAATTATCTCTGGAGGCCTAATGAAAACATTTATTACAAGTCTCCAATCTTATTGTGATGCTCCAAAGTGATTTAAACTACAGTAGAATAGCCTAAGCTCCGTGGCCATGTGTTTATTTTTACTCACTGATGTTTTGGAGTGAATGCCACATCAGAGTGTTTTTATTATCGAGTTCCTGTTCCTGCACAATGCAGCTGTAACTATTCTACACTCCTTCTTCAAAGGGGATCATTTCCTTTTTCTTCCTAATCTCAGATCAGTTTACCCAGAGCAGTTGTCCCTGATTTCCTTAAGTCTGACCAGCAGAAAAGTTTTTTTAAACAGTCTTCCCTGCATCATTTCTTCCTTTATCATACACTAGATATGTGTTTGTATACATATATGCACACACACAAGACCTTGCATGTTTTAGTCATTTTCTGCTTCACTCCTGCAGCCTTGTGCACAGTCAAATTGACAAAGGACTTATGAAAAAAGTTACTGCTAGGCAGCATATGGCACACACAGTTGTTCTAATGCTAACTTTGTGATATATTTTCTAAAAGAAAATTATTCAAACTTCTGAAATGTGTGATAATACCATGCAGACAAATATGCATTAAGACAAGATGGATTATTTTTTCACTATGGTATTCTTTCTGCAGATGAGTTAAGACTCAATGTTCATACAAGTCATAAAGAATGAGTTATTGCTGATTTTACCTTCTATGTTATTAAACCTTTGAATTTTTTTTCTCAGATTGGGAGTCTGTAGGGAAATATATTGTTAAGTAAATTCATATTGGTAAGTAAATTCTTATGTACCCAAGCTTTTTCTTTATCAGGTAGTATTTTAGTTAAAAGGGAACTTGGATTAGTGAATGAGTGGGTTGGTTTCTAACAGCGTGCTTGTGACACTTCTTTCTCTGCACCACAGGCCACAGTGCAGCTGAACTGCCTACCACCAGCATTTTGGTAGAGGCTGGAACGTAGGGCTAGGTCCAACTCTTCACCCTAGAAGCTAGAAAAGAGCAACATACAGGCTGACATATATATGATGCCCAAACTTAGGCTTTCTTTTGTATCTGTACTGCTGTAGAATTTTTTAGAATTACCTACAGCTGGATACAACTTTGAAGATCTGAAAAGCCTTGTGAAAAGGTGAGGTACAAGAGCCAGTAGTATGAATACTCTTTGCTTGCTGAGACTCTCGGGAAATCATGTAAGATCAAACTGCCAGTAGTTTTTAAATACAGAAGGCCTTTCCTCAGACAGAGAGGAAAATGTAGAGGGTCTTTAATCCAATGTTGGACATACAGACATAGTTGGACATACAGATATATACAGATATAACTTAGTTATAATTTTGTACATTTGAATGATATAGGGCTATCCTATAATGCCCAGAATAGTAGAGACAAGAACTGGCCCTAAGAAAATGACCTAGACACTAGCCAGCCAGGAAAGCGTTTACTGAGATACTGCTGTTAAGGGGAGCTCTTTTGTTTAGGTGCAGGCATGGTTAGAATGGTAGAAGCATGTCAATACTGCTGACTGTGCCCCAGTCTCTGAATTTCAAGTATATGAAGCATTAGAATCAGGTATTATGAGCAAATACCTGTAAAAAGGTCCTGAAGATATCTTGGCCCCACTAAAAAGATCTGATCTTGTTGGATCAGATAGCTTCTGTGAAAGAAAGAGCTATTATAAATATGCAGTGTTGGCTGTCACCTCTTCCTGTCACTGCTCCCATTTACTTTTACCCTCTTCCTTCCTCATACTACATTCCTCTCTATTCACTCTTCTCACAGACCAAAAAAGAATCTTAATTTTGAGGTTGAGATTTTTTTTCCTCTTCATTACGGACTACACTGTGGCCAGTGTTATAAAACTTTTCCGTATAATTTGCCCCTCTATTCAAATTTATTTTTTAATGTTGTTCTGCTGTTACTGCAGTGCCCTGCAGCACCTCACTGATTTCACATCTTCTCAGTACCCTCTTATCAAAGGCAGAATTCCTGCTCAAATCTTGTGCTTTTACATCCTCCCTAGTTTTCTCCTGCTGTAACTCCAATTTTGAAGTTTTTTTTTCTTGCCTTTCTCTCTCTCAGTTTGGGAAGGTGTTTTCTTGGGAACATAGGGAAGAAACAATGGAAGAAATAAGGAAGAAATAATGCCATGTTACAGCGACAGCCAGCAATGGTGCAGTTGCTTCAGTGCTAAGCTGATAATGAAGATGGTGCCTAAGCATTTCTGCTTTTGTGCTTTGAACTTATTTTTTTCTGAACTGGTTTCCTGATTTGTTTCAGTAGTGCTGATTTGCTTTGTACTGAGTGCAATTACTCTGCTGGTGAGAGTTACAGCAACTCGATCTCCGTTTTCCCTAGCATAGCCCAAGCAGCAGTGACGACTGCCTCTCTCTGGTTTTTCTTTGGCAACTTTCCCAGAGAGATGTGCACTTAGCTGTGCTTTGCTCTCTGTGGTCAGCAGCAACATCCCCACTTTTAGTGCCTCAGCTGTATCTGTGGAGTTAACTGTCTACATGTGCAAAGCTTCACCTGCTCCCATAAGGAGTAACTCTTTACAATTGCATGGAAAATATGCAGCAGAAATGATTGTTTGATGTATATACAGTTCATTCTGCTTTCATTGGCTGCCTCATCTTCCTGTTCTGACATTTAAAAAAATCCTACTTTCTTTTGAGTAAATAATATCATTTTCTGTGAGCGCCTTTCTTTCCTCCTCTGTGGTGAAAATTCACAATACCTGAGCATCTCCTACAGCTTATTAAAGCTGTTATTGAGTTACAGGCAGAGAATCATCTGTCAGTCAAAATGCTTCAAAAGAAGCTTCAAATGAACATACCATAAATGCAGGAGCAGCACAACAGTGGGAATATGAGACTTGCAATATGGAATATGACTCATCTAATTCAACCTCCCCTATTTCCACACTGGTGCTAAATATCCTGCTGCTGTCCTTGCAAGAAAATAAATGTGCAGAACTTGGGCATCAGTGTGTTTGGAAGGACAATGAATGCCCTTAGTTAAGGGATTATTTCACTTCTTTGAATTTCCTACATGACATACATGAAAAAAAAAACAACAAAATTTCATAACAGTGTGTTTGTGACTGTGGTGGTGAAGTTTGGCAAACATAAGGTCATTAATTTTTAATGTGAGTGCATAACTTTCTTTAGGAACTCCTGTTCAGGGTTAAGAAAGGTAAAATTTGCATTCAGAGTGTCTCAGTAACGCTTGTGTTATAATAAGGTTATTTTAAAATGTTTACTTTGTTTGAAGCATTTGCATTAGATAAGTTAGTAGTATGTTGCTCACCACTGTTGTATTGTATCTTGCACAGAAAACAGATAACTACCCTCGTGTCTCCTGGAATGAGTCTTTACCGACAGTTGGTCAGGTGGCAATTGGTGTTTTCTTACCTTTATCTTCAGGAAATGTGAGGAAAAGTGATATTGTTGAAAAACTACTGACTCAACTGAACTTGAAATTAATTTTAAAACTCAGTTTAACATGATATGTCTTTTGTTAAAAAATAGCAGGTCAATTTTAAAACATAATTATCCAGCTTTTCCAGATTTCATATCTTTCTTACACCCATCATCATTTTTTTCTGCCCAATTTTATATTTATGTTTTGTCCTTGTCAAATCAAATCTTTGGGAATATGTATGATTTGCCATTTTGTACTCTTAGTTCTACTGATACAGAGCAGAAAGCATCCAGCACTGCAGTCAGTGTCTCTTTACCCTTGCAGCTCCTCCTGTGGCTTCAGGTGTGTTTGGCATTGATGACAGCAACTCTTGTTTCAAACTTTAAATTTAAGCCTGTTTTGTTTTAAAGTATCTGAACTTAGAATGGTTCTTGTTAAAAAAAAAAAAAAAAAAGCTTTGCAGCAAGGTTTTAAAGATCTCTTTCAGAATCTCTCTCATGCTTTGTCTCATCATTCAGTGAATAGTTCGAGTCTTCTTTCTGTTTCTTCCATTGTTAAATGTAGCATTTAATGGCTTCTTCAATAAGAAATATTGGATATACATTGCTTGTGAAATCATGTAGGTTTTGTTAATGTGATTTATTTCAGAGCCTTTTTTTTAATATATAAATAGTATTACACTAAATCATGATTGTCTCATGAATCAGAAATTCTTTTTATATTTTCTTTAAAGAAAAGCTTAACCTTGATGCCACCACCTCCTCAAGTGTGCATGTACATTTATAATATGTGAACATTAGTGCTTTCCCAATGTCTGAATCTGATTCATGACAGATTAAGGTAGGGACTGGCACATGTTGCATGTCAGATGTAACAGGTTGTGGCTTGCATGTGAGACTGTCCCCATCAACATGTGCCTCGAGGTGCCGCTCCCTCCACAGAGGGTAGTGACAAGTGACAGGGAAGTGCCCCCAGCATCAGTTTTTTAGTGGAAGATGCCGTTCCTGGCTGTCCTGGGGGTCAGTTGCCTTTTTTTGTTCCCCATAGACACTGCAGCCTGTAGGGTTACAGAGGTGCCTGCTGGTTCTACGACTTTCCAGATTTGGAAATTTGGTCCTGGAGCTGCATGCAGTGAGCATCAATGGGGTGGAAATTAGGGATTAAAAGTGCAAGTCTGATGTCTATGAGACCAGATAGGTTGATTGAAGTTTGGGAAGTTCTGCTTTTTGACAATTTTCCATTCTCAACTGTACAACTATTGCCATCTGATTCCAGAGAGTCACCTCATGCTTCCAAGTTGCAATTTCTCCATCTATAAAATGAAGGGTAATGATTAAGCATTCTGTGATAGCAGAATGAAAAGAATCATGGTTATTAAGATTATATTGCTTACTGTTGATATCAGAAAGGGAAGTACTGTGTTCTTGCATTCAGAAAGAATCAAATGCTGTAAATCTAGTGGAACTTAACAATAGCATAAGGAATGCTGGTAAAATACCAGCATGACATGGCTTGAGTTAGAAATATTATATATTTGCCACATGTTAGGAGCCACTAACTCCAGTGGCTACTGTAACTGATTAAGAATTGTATGGGGATCTGTTTTCAATAGCCATGATTTAAAAATATCTTGGAATGTAACACTGGAAAAGAAAATACATTTCCTGAAATCTGCCTCAATGCAGTTTTGTTTTTCACCATCTAATTTTTACTTTTTTTCCTTTAAAAAAAAAAATTGTTTTTAACACTGTTTCTTCATTTGCCCAAGATGACATTTATCAGAAGTCACATGTTGAAAAGCAGTCGTGTAGTTAAATACATTCAATTTATTTCAGAGAGAATGTTATCACTTGAGAGAGAAGAATCTGTTTGTCTTTCTGATTTCTGCAGGATAAGAGAGAAAGGAAATTTGAATTTTTTTTTGGATGCTTCTCTCATGCCTATTTATTTTTGCTTTAAGGATTCAGTCATGACTATTGAAAAAGATCTTATCAATATTAGGCATTTTACAATTCCTATAACCTCTGCTGAAACTGCATTAAGCAGTTAAAGTCAGCCTTCCTAAGCTTAAATGTGCCCTTAAATGTGATACAGACATGGGAATGAGTGCTGTTGAGATACTAGATGATAGATTCTAGGTGTTTCAGTAACTGTGTTGATGCGTAAGGATTGATCTATCCTCACTCCAGAGCTCCCAGCAGGGTGTCCTGACCAGAAAGGGAAGAGCAGCATTGGGTACTAGCTGTTGAAGCTGGTACTGCTGGGCAGCACTAGGAGCTGGGAAACATTTACCCATCTGTGTATGGACCAGTAGCAAGCTGATTGTCTCCTCCTGTTAATTAATCCTGGATGGGTTGGCTTTCTAAGGTAGAGTAGCTATCTTGTTGCTGTGGAAGGCTCATGTGTGTAGCTCATATAGCCAGAGAGCTGGCCACAGCTATGAGGATAGTGCTGGCTGTTTTGTCAAGCTCGCTGGCTTCAGTTTTTGCTTTAGTTGAACTCCAGTGAGCAGTCCTGTTTACCTCCATCAGAGGCTGCAGCCACAGACCCTAGGTAGTAAATTAGATATGCAACATATTCCAACAAGCCAAAGGAGGAGGCAAATGTAAATGTAAATATAGGAATTCCAGCAAGGCAGATATTTTTTCCCTCAATGTTAGACTGAATATACTCTTTTATCTGGAAGCAGTGCTGCCTAATGGTTTTGATCTTGTAGTAAATCTTAGCAGCATATTACTGAGCAGACAGAAGGAGACACAACAAATTATTTTAGTCTCAAGGAAACTTTCAAATGGGGTATTGAAATTTCAGGAATTTTGTCCTCATTGTCAGGAAAATATTCATCCTGTGTAAATTTTGTTGCTTAAAAAGCTCTGTGATTTTAATAAGGTTATTTTGGATATCTGAGCTGCCAAAGCTGAAGTGATGTAAGTTGTGGTAATAAATGTGTATGTAGAGTTTGGCTCTCGTGGCTTTACAGAATTACTCAGACTTCCTTTCTTTAAAAAAGAAACTTAATTTCCCATGTGCTAAAAGTAACAGCCCTGTAGTGAAAAGGAGAATTTGGTAATCCACAGCTTAATGATAGGGGTCACTTGAACACACTGCTTCAGGTACGTACATACATTCACACGCACATGTGGATGTGGTCACAGCTCTGCAAACAGAAAATGGCAAAGGGACTAAAAGCTACCTGGCCAATAAGGTTACTTTTGAGGCCATTGTGGATTATTTAACTCAGTGGCTATAGTATCCTAGTCTAAAAGAACTTATTTAATTGACAGTACAGGAGATCAACACCCAGAAGATTTTTTTTTTTTTTTTAATAACTAGACCGGGTTAGTTTTGATGGTTGGAAATGAGATATTGAAATGGCCAAAAACCTTTAAATGGTCTGCGAAAATTTGTGCTGTATAACTATTAATAAAATTTAAATGAATACTTGGTAACTAGAAAGATGCCATAGCAGGTTAGTAGTATGAGAATGACTTGATGAATGAGAGTCTATAATGTGTGTATGGACTCTAGTAAAGCTTCTATAAGTCCTATCAAGACATTTGATGAAAATGAGACATCTCTGGAAGTTTGAGCAAACAGTCTGAGTTGAGAGCTTACCACGGTAAGAAAAAAGACTCCCAGCATCATGCTGTTGTGACGCATATTTCTGGGTGTTCACAAATTCTGGTGTCTGAGCCAGAGAGCTGTAGTACCAGCAGCTACAGGCAACTGTTTGAAGACACTTACAAATCTAAAGATGCTAGTAGGTATCTAGTGGCTTTGCCAAAGTGATCAGGTGCTCACTTTTTTTCTTTTAGCTTAAGGATGTTTTTTTGAAATTTCAAATTAGGGCTAGGTCCACCAAAGAACATAAACATTCTAATGCGCCTAATGGAATTTACCCTGAGGAGATGAACTCTATGCCTGGGAGCATGCCTGGGATCCTTAGAAGGGAAGGCACCAAACTCAGCACACAAGAAAGAGGCTACTAGCAAGTAGAAAATGTCCAAAAGATTCAGGTGAATTCAGATGCTAATCCAGTCTGGGCTCTTTCCACTCTGATTCCTCAGCCAAAAACTTGTTGTGTGACTAAGCTGGGCTTAGTCATGCAATTTGCTGTCTCTTCCTTCACCTTGTCCTGCCACATCCCACCCTTCCCTTTTGTCAAATAGTTTATGACAACCTGCTGGGACCTTGAGTCCATATATTACATAAGGGTTTACTATCTAACAAGCTTCAGGTGTCAGGTATTATGATCTGTGACCTCCTCTGTTTGCTGAAAATGGGCTTAAAAATCGCTGAAAATGGGCTTAAAAATTGGACAAAACAAGAGAAATATAAGGAAAATGATGATAGGATTGCAAAATAAGACCCAGTATGATGCTAAGTTGGGAGAATTGTTCATATTAATTCCAGCAAGCTTTTCATTGTCCACTGTCATTGTCCACAATACAAGAGACAGGGTTTGATTATTCTCATTAATCAGCAAGGAAAGAAAGAAAGAAGAAAAGCAGCCTTAAGATTTGCGAGAGGAAAATTGAGATCATATATCAGGAGAAAGTTTTTAACTGTAAGAGCCCTTAGCCAAGAAAACTGTCTGCCAACTGAGGCTTCAGAATCACCATAACTGAAGGTATTTAGGGCTAGACTAGATGACCGTCTGTCAAGAAAAGGATAAAGAAATCAGTCCAACCACAATGTAGGGATAATCTGACAGACTGCCCTGCCAGATTTCTACCCCGAATACTTTCTGATTAACTTAGAATGGAAAAGGAAGGGATTTTTACTTGCCAAATATGTTGCTGCTATGAGCATAAAAACACATGTATTCATCTTATTGGAAAATAAATATTGATAATTATATTCAAATTTGATTTTATTCTTTGTAACTGGAATGTGTAAAATTCATAGTAGTTTCCAGCCATATTGATCCTAACTTGGACTATTGTTACATATTTCTTCAAGTAAAAATATAATAAAAGTATTTCGAATCTGAAATAACTCTTGGAATATTTTTTTTCATAGCGATATCCAGGACATTGTCCGATCACTTATGCCAAGCCTGAGGAAAAACAGTCAAGAAGGTATTTATTTTTTGCATGCCTAAGTGGGTGAATGCAAGATAGTAAGACTGGAGGTCTAGAAGAATTATAATGGTATGGTTGGCTTTTTACCTCTATGTTACATATAGGCCAAAAGGAATATTTCCCATTTGTTACAATTGCTCTTCAGTGGCTTTGAAAAAGAGGTTGGTGATGATGACTTGGCCCTAGCAGGTAGGTAGGTAACTGTCATGCAGTATAAGATTCAAAGCCTGAAGCAAACTGATAGGCTAAGGCCACCAGTTTTCAAGAACTGGGGTTCAGATTTTTAAAGATATCTACTTGTTTTTAACAGGAAAGTAGTTGCCTACTGTGATTTTTTTGGAGCTTGAATTTCTTGCCTCCAGCAGAAATAAGTGAAATTCAACTACCTAAGCCCTTTATGTAAGTCTAAGTAGGCTTTTATCTGGAACACTAAATATCTTTGAAATTACTAGTGTCCTCAATGAATTTTCAAGGCAACCTTGCTTCCCCGCTGTTCAGTGCAGCCTCAATAATCTTCTGATTTCCCCCTTGTTTACACCAGCACATATTATAAAAGAGAAGATGGATGGCACAGTTTATTAGCTTTCAAGTACACTGTTGCAAGCAAAATCTCCTTTCACAGCAATGCCTTCCACTCATATCAGAGATAGCGGCCTAGTACAGAGATGAAGCTGATAACACAGAGGATCTTTCAGGCATACATAAAATAATATTTAAGTAGTAAATCTATCTTCAGATTGATCAAGTGAATGCTGTTTTTCTGCAGAAATATAACACATGGAATTTAATATTTGCAAGCCAAATACTATCCATACATTGCATTACTGTAAAAAATAGTGCTAAGAAATTCTTTTGAGTACCAAGGATAACTCATTTTTGCAAAAGTGAGCCTGCCACATTGTCACTTTGCATGATAAAAATAAGCATCACATGATGGGAGGGAAGCATGAATATGTGTTATCTGATGTATACAATTGAAAAGGGAAAACACAGTGAAATCATCAAGCCACATTAGCCAGAGTGAACAGATAAGAAAGAGCATTATATGCTGGGACTGTAAACAGTCAAACAAAAATTACATCTTCATGTGGAACTGTGCATGTTTTTTAGATGAAAAGGTGCACTCGTATTTCATACAGTTTCTCAAGTTTGACTTGTACAATACTGTAACTGCTTGGTTCCAGTGGAGTATATAATTGCTAATAGTGAGAAAAGGGACATTGTCTTGGAAATCCTCCTCTCATTCTCAAATCATTATTTTAGTTGCAGTAATTTTTGAGTGGTTGTTAAAACTCAAATTTAATAGCAGAAAAAAAAATGGAAAGAATGTAGTACTGTTCATTGCAAAAAGTGTTCAAGGTACTGCTTATGGGTGAGGCCATGATGTTTACATTTATCAGGAAAGCTATTTTGTGCATTGCCTGAGATTAGTCTGCAGGCAGGCCATGCGTGTGCTTCTCACAGACTTTATCTTCTCTTTTAAAAAGCTCTGTGAAACCACATGTGTTTGAATTTGTAAATACGGATGTCAGATAAAATACAAGAAAGCCTCTCCATCTGAAGAATTTGCTTCTGAATGCAGCAGAGTGACTTTTTCTCTCATTCCTTCAGCCTCCACCACTGATAGAGGAAACCACTATGACAGGAAGAACATACCATTTCCTCTTAAAGAGACTCACTGCTAGTGTCGGTAGCCTTATTATTCAGATATTGGTCTTTCTGTGCTGATGTGCTTTAAGCTGCACACAGTATGAGACTTACCTGTATGTTTTAATTTACTTAAATGGACATTTTGGTGCTGAAAACAGTCAGGTCAAGCTGCCACATGATGGGAGATTATTTAGTTTATTAGTTAGCAGGCAATGCTACTGACTATTGAGATGTCTCTTTTAGAAGATTGATAAGAATGTGTAGGTTGTGCTATTTTTACTTGCTACCTGTCCAGCACAGTATCACAGAATGGCTGAAGTTTAAAGGGACCTCTAGAGATCATCTGGGCCACCTGTCCTGTTCAAGCAGGGACACCTAGAGCATGTTGCCCGGGATTGTGTCCTGCTGGCTTTCGAATATCTCTGCACGATGGAGACTCCACAACCTTTCTGGGCTGTTTGTTCCAGTCCTCAGTAGCCCTCACAATAAAGATTTTTTTCCTCAGTATTGGACTAGTTTGAAATAAATTATTTATTCCTGCACATACAGGTACATATATGCAACAAATATTTGGGAAAATTTTCTGAAGCTAATAGTGTCTCACAAGACTTCCACTGAAGAGAGAGAAAGAAAAGCTTGCTGAGGAAAGTTTTGAATGAACTTTAGAATAAAGTTCCAAATACATTTAATATCTTCTCAAAATACATTTTTGCCTGTGGTGAGCACACTTCATTACCTTTGTCATGCTGCTTCAGAACTTCTTTTTATATTATATTTGCTCACCTACTTCAGTGTTTTCTATTCTCTAATTTTTGTCTTCTGCTCTTTCTCCTGTTTTGTATCTTTCCAATTTGCACACAGATACTATCTGTCTTTATCCTACAGGTTTCCCACACAATGGAGATGTACTTATAAACTTGTGAAGTTCAAGCTCCAGGAAAAACAAGAATTGTACAAAACCTCTGCAGGGTTGGTTTTCCTGATTCTTTTTGTGTGAGGGGCATCTACGTTACCCACAGTAATTGTCAGAACAAAAGCCACATCTTGAGCAGAGTTATGTTCTTGACCAATCTACTATTCTCCCCACACTTTACTTTAAATCTGCTGAATTTACTACTTTTTTCTGTCTAAGAGAAAGTTTGGCCTGTGTATGTATGTTTGTGTATGTGTGTGTGTAATTACAATTTCAGAGGAGAATAAGGAACTGCCTATAAAAATGCTCAGAATAAAGTAGATTGAGAACAGATTTAGTAGAGAAATTAGAAAGTCATTCCAGTATTCTTTTCTTTTCTAAGTAACATATTGCAAATAGTATCTCTGAGGCAATATTCTGGACAAAGACATTCCTTTGAAAAGAGACCACAGGATTCCTGATCTTCTTAATGGATAAAACAGAAAGAATTCCTGTCAGTCTGGGACATTCAGAACGATCATCCTTTTGAACAGTGTGGACAAGTACATAATATTGTCCAATGCATTCATCTTTGAGCAGAAATAACCCAAATTTCTCTGTGCTCTGATTGTCTCATAGACAGAGGAGAGGAAAAAAATCCCTCCCTTTCTTTTTCATTTTTGCTAGTTTCCAAAGGAAATTTTTTGCACAAGGGATCTGGAACTATACTATATAGCTGATTTCACTGAGAAATGATGATCTACTGCAGAGCGCAGGGATTTGGAGCCAGAGCTTCATTTCTTTTTTAGGACTTGAATCTAAAGGAGCATTAACAACATTTATTAAGGCCTTGACAGACTTTATATCTACAGAGGTGTTATTCCCTTGTTTTGACCAAGCAAGACCTGAAGTGAGTCTACTTCCATCCATGTAGCCTTTCCAACTTCTAAGTTATAAATACCATTCTTACAGTTTCCATAAGCTTTGATGCATTTTGTTGTCTCTCCTGAATTAACAGTTAATTCCTTGTATCTTCGTGGGAAGAAAACATATAGCCTGACTCTGACAGCATAGGGGCAGTGGCACAAGGTAGAGGAGCACAGTTTTCCTGTTGCATGTCATCGGAGGGTAAAACGTACTCCAAATCAGCTACTGCCTCTGGTTGGCAGGCGCCAGATTGTGAAAGGTGGCGTCGGGGTCTACTGATTTAGATAACAACACTTAACACTGTTAAAGTCTTGTGAAGAGCAGCATATGTTATTGTCTGTTCTCAATATGACTGAGGGGTTATGACATTTGGATTAGAAAAGACAGTCATGTAAGAAGAGGTGACATATATCAGATGTGCTATCTTTGATTTAAAATGTTCTTCAGTAAAAACCACAAATTCACTTTGGTTTAATGAACATGTCCTGATGACACTGGCAGATTGATATGTTGACGTGATCAGAAGAGTATAAGTAACATTATGTTGGGATAGCAGGCAGTGTCTGATTTCAATTATCCAACTAGAATTTTTCAGCCTAGAACTGAGGTTTTGTTGTTCTGTGAGTTTAGTTCTAAAACAGAGGCCTTTTTAAATCAAAAGCATGGAGAGAAAAATGTCTTGCTAGTTTTTAAATTCTTCTGTCAGTCAGCAAGCTCAGTTGTTCAGAAACAGTCTTAGAGGGTTGACTTTTAAAGGGTGTGAGATGTAAATCAGCAGTTTCTGGTTTTAATCAGGGTAGATGCATATGTTCCTATTTGGTCCTAATGTGGAGACCTATGATCATCTTGCCCATTTCCGAAGTATCTAAGATATGGCTAACAATAATAGCAGGTGTTGTCTGTTTCTCTCAGCACGTTGTGTATAAGATGTGTGGCCACAGAGCTAGGCATTATTTACTTGGCATCAACATGTCAGCAGGTAGAATGGCAGAGAGACAGATTAAAGCATTTCTGATTTTAAATATAGGACACTGAATAATAATGCTGTGCCACACGTGAGGACACTGGGATCTGGCAAATCAACAGTATCACAATATGCCAAACGTATTTTTGTTTGCTTGTTTGTTTTGTTTTTGTTTTGTTTTTCTTTTCTTGCAGAACAATGAAGGAATCAAAAACAAGAGTCAAGGGAACTGTGCAAAGCTGACCTTCTGGTTTCTCCAACCAAAAGAATGTATCTAGCAAAGATACATTCTTTGAGCACATAGTATGATGATGTATCAATCTCTATCCTCATCCAGGGATCCTTTGGGTGAGCATGTGTAAGCTATGCTACCCTCACCATCTTCATGTAGGTAATGAAACTCCGTGGTTTGCTTATTTTCTTCCATTAGCTTTTTGCAGAAGACAGCAGAACAGTGCCACAGTATCAGATAGGCCCCTCATGTAATTTGTAGGATGCAGTCACACTAGAGCAGGCACTTGAAGGGTTTGAGGTTTCCTGTGTCAACAGGGCAGATGTAGCAGCCTTGTTCTCAGCCATTTCTTCTGCATCCAGTCCAATATCTGTGTCACCCCTAGACTAGTTCACCTTGCCAGCTGGTAGAAAACTATGTCAGCAAAAGGAAAAATTGATAGTTTCTGCTTGTTTGGTGATCTGAACTGGCTACCTGAAGGACCACATGAATATCAGAGGTGATGAGCAGGAAGGAATGGAGCTGCATGACTGGGAAAGGAGGATGCAGGGAGAAGTGGAGAGAACAGGACTGTTAGAACTCAGCTTTACTATGAAACCTCATACTAGAATGGTTAGTGCAGAGGGAGGGAGCTGTTGGAGGGATAAAAGCAGCATCCAAAATAGTGGGGTTCATTTTACCATGTCACCATAATACCCTTTTTATGAAACTTGAGCTATGTACTCTCATAAAAACCTTTTGCTTTTTTTGCTTTAAAGGATAATGCAACTATTGGAGGCTGTGCACAGTTCTTTCAAGTTAAATGCTTAGTTTAACATTCCACTTCCATTTCCTGATAGAAAATGTTTTATATGAAAGCATCTTTAACATTTCAGAGGGGTTCATTTACTGTTATGTTTGGTATCAGCTTTCCAAAAATGCAGTCTGCATTTGGCTTATTATACTTTCTGTTCTTAATTTTTTTTAAGAGAGTCATGTGCTATAAGTCAGAAATAAAATATTGTGCCAGAATTCTCTCTCTACATGAACTCAGTCTATGAGCAAGTGGTTTAAAGTAAGCGTGGTTACCTAAAGCCACTTTTTGTGCTCAGTGTATCCATGAACCAGCTGATAACAAATAACACATTGAACCCACAACCATAGGAGACTGTTATTTTGCCTTTTTATAGACAACTATGGCTCTACAGCTCCTGAAACACAAGAGAATATCATACAAGCTTGGAAAGTGTTGAACGCCTACCATATGTACATAAAGGAGCATAATAAAGATGAAAGGTCTGAGCTGAGCTTTAATGCCTAATTTTCTGCTTTTGATTTCTTGGCTGCTTCTGACCTAAAATTAGATAGGAGATACTTGAATTGCTTTGCTTGACCAAATCAGATAAAACTGTTGGTATAACAGAAGATGAATGTACAACTCTTTATTGTTTTCTTTTCAGCATTACTGTGCATTCAATTCTGAAGCCCTGACTACTAGAAGAAGCCACTGCTGCAGGTGATTCCCAACCGTGTGTCACCCCTGGGATGTGGTGCAGTGAGATGAGCACTGAACCAGTATTGCTGTATCAGAGTGGCTCTGAACTTGAGCTAGGGCAGGTTCAGCTGGTGCAGTGCCATGGAAACCTGGCTCAGGTACTTTTGTTGCTCTTGCCATCATCTCTGCACGTTACTGCAGTGTGACTGTCTCAGCTGTGAGGTTTTGCTCAGGACTGTCTGCACTGTGGTGCACTGCTATGTGTGGATATGTTCTGGGAATTCATTGCCACAGGACTTATGCCATTACTAATCACCTTTTACAGAATAAGAACCTTCACAGGCCTGCCCATGAACAGGACAATAAAGGCTAATCCTGCTGCTCTTCAGCTTCTAATAAAGGACTCAAAACTTGTAAGAGTAAAGCTTCAAAGTAAATACAGATTTCCAGAGAGAAGGCAAATAAAGGGGTTGTAGCCCACCCATCAAGACCACCTGATCTTAACATATGGTAGCAGTCACTATTTGTGCGATGCAGTTGCTCTTCCCATGTCAAACCCTGTTCCAGTGAGTGCCATTTCCAAGAGTTCTACTGGTGACATGCTTGTCAAAGCTGGATGCACTGCAGAACCTATGTCTGCCAGTCAGATGTGATAGTTTTATGACTGCTTGAACTGTGATAGCTAAATCTGACAGTGATGGCAAAGTAGGACCTTAGTAGCATGACTTTTATGAAAATTAATATCACCAATCTTTTCTGGTGATGGATAAATGACCAATGCTTTGAAGATATAAAGATATAAGGGTCTGCAGAAGTGCAAACTATTATTGTAACTGGAAGTGTATTTTGTGGCATCTTAAGATGTATTTGTGTTTTTGATTCCTTCTTTGTCCATGTGCAGGACATGAATTGTCAGCAATAAGTCCATCTGGGAATAATTTATTTGTGAGAAGAAAGCTTCCATTCTATCAAGAAGAAGGAGGAAAAAAAAAAAAAAAAAAGGCTGCATGGAAATCATGAAATACTAGAGCAGAAAGTATCAGTCATTGTTTGACAGCATTGTGGCCTATGGAAGATAGAAACCAGAATGGGGATTTGCCTCCAATTTTTATAAGCTTCTAGAAACTCAAATGATGAGAAACAAATGCAAAAAGTTCACAAAACTCATGGTTTCTTAAAAAAAAATCTTAAAGTCCTGTTTCTTTTATGATTAGCAGATCTGGCAGGAAGGATAGTAATTATCTGGAACACCATTCTTTAAACTGGTACTGGAATTTGTCAGCTAGTGGAACAGACTATTGAGGAGAACAGTGAGCTTTATATTTCTGAAGTCTTATAAGTAAGAGTGAATGGTGTCCTTCAGCAAACAAAGGCAAGACAGCTGGGTGAAACTACATGGTTGTAATGAAGAGCAGAGAGCATGGAATGGGATATTCTATACGGTTCTTTCTAGCCTTAAGTTTTATAGGTCTATAACTTATACCATTACAAAGGTTCTTTAGATATAGTGTTGACCATAACAACAATCAGAATCCTGATTATATCAAAGTATTTCAAAAAAGTATCAACTGCAGTACTGTTCTTCTGTGGTGCTGTAGCTACCAGGTCATGTTACTATGACGAAGAATTATTCTGTGCTTTCTTAATTTTACTAGATAGGAATTCTCTTTCTGACAACCAAAGGGACCTTTTCTTTTCCCCAAGAAGTTCATTATATTTCAGTTCTTAATAGAGTTTATAACAAAGTAAGCAGGCATGCTGCTACTTTCCTGCCTGATGTACTGCAGTCAATGAAAAATGAAATAAGTGTACTATATTCACAGAGTGAAATAAAAAGCAGTTTCCACAGAAGAAATCATAAGGTGCTTCTCATTAATGGAGACTAAAATTTAATTTTCTTTTCCCTATGGGTTTTTCTGAAAAATTCCTTAAAAGAGTACCTTAAAGGAAGATCATTTCCCACAGTCATTCATCCAGCTGAGAACACCTAAACCATGTTTTTCCCTATGATTTCCCAATGATTTGAGGCATTAGTCACTATGGAAACTTAAATCCAGCGAGGCAGTAGGAAGTTTGGGAAACCTATCCTAACTGAACATCTGGACTTGAGAAGAAATAGTTCTGCAACTTTGACAAATATTCTTCATGCTGTAAAGTCAGAAGGAATTAACAGAACCTTAGAAGGAGGACTGTGCCATTTCTTGATGGTTCTCAGATACTGTATTTAGAAATCCACTGAATTATTTCTCTGATAAAAGAAAAACCTATGTCTAGGCTACACTAGAAAGGGCTTTGGGCATCATCACAGTGCAGGCAAAAGATATTATTCTTTCAGTATAGTCATATCATCTCATTGAACATAAGAGGTGGCTTTGACTACATGACTATGACACCTGGGATGTCTTCTTTTTCATGCGCCTAACTAATGCTGAGAGGTCTGGAAAAACATCACAATATAGCATTTTGGCTATACTATGAGGAAGCCTCTATGCTGCTCCTGATGTGCATAATCCCAGAGGCAGATTTTTAGTTTTTGCATGATAGTCAATAGCAACTTATCCTTGTTTGTTTGAATCTCGAGGACTCACTTTGTATATAGCCTCTTTTAGTTTATACATAGTGTATAAATAAATATTGGTTCCTGAGCTTCAGGGCTGTTTGCAAGATGTGCTTTAGCCAAATCTGTAATTGCATTGTTCAGATCCAAGGTACATAGCACAGTCAAGGGCACTTAGAGGTGCCTTTTCATGTGTGGGAATTCAAATTGCTTTGTCAAGTTGCCTGTTCTGGCCTTAAGTTCAATGACTTCATGACCTGTGCTGATTCTAGTGAGTTCAAGATTCTCTTGATATTGTCTTTGTGTTCTAGAAAAAAAGACTGGAAAAGTTGGATGATGAGAAAGGGGAGTTGCCTTGACTACCTTTAAGCCGTTCAACATACTATCATTAAAAAAGCGTATAACTAGATTGTCATAGTAGTGTCAACATTAACAGTGACTAATCTACATGCCATGGAAAAGTCATAACAGAATTTAGGTGTGCATGTTTAATATTTTGATTTTGGGATGACTTAGCTGAAGGCATTCCTTAGTTTAGTGCCTTACAGAGTGCATGTCTAGTTTTCTTTTAAAAGTATAAATTAGAAAAAAAAAAAAGGAAATAAGGAGATATTAAATGTCTGAAAGATTGGAGGTCTAAACTATGTTCCTATTCCTCAAGATGGTTATCAAAGATCGTTTTTGAGCTACAGTGCAAGGGAATAGGGAAGAATCTGAACTACTCATACCTTTCCTTTGTATGGGACAATTTTCTTGTCCCACAAGGATTTTTAGAAATTTTGAAATTTTTGGCCTGACATGGGACTGAGTGAATATATGAGTGATTTGAGAAACAAACATGTTTCATTTTTATGTTGACCTTTGTTTTTTAACCTTTTAATATAAACTAAATTAAATTTCAACAGGAGAAGATTCTCTTAACCACAGAAACTATACTTCTTGTTCTGAAAATGTTGAAACGGCGCATTTCTAGAATTTCAAAATCTTTCTTACAAATTTTATTGAAGATGGAATACTCTTTGGGGAATAATTTCAGTTTTGATGTGTTGTTAGTTATGACCATCTTTCTTCTTCTGTATGAAAGCCCTATTCTTACTCCCTCTCTAAGCTGAGTCTTCCAATACTTTCCAAAAGTTTAAGATGAACTGCCTCAGTTACCTGGATGGTATATTAGGGCGAGGCATAGATTTCAGGCCTCTTTCTTTACCAACTGGTGAAATAAGTTCCCAGTACTAGCGTTGTGACAGTCTTAACTAGGATTCTTTTTCCCCTGCTTGAGATTGTAGTAGTTCTGGGCTTTGTATTTCTACATGTCACGTATGATTTCATCTCAATTACTAGATGACAGTTAGTAAGCAAGTAGATGAGAATTGCAGGTAGTATAGCAATTAATTTCATAACACACTGAGCCCGTTTCTCCTTTACAACTGTCTGGAAGGAAGGATGGTAATTTACTAATAACTAATGACGGTGGTTGCGCTGATGGGGTGAAATGGGGTGCCTTCATTGAAGGGCTTTTCATGAACCAGCTTGAAGTCTGGATGATTTTGTACCTGGAAAAGAACATTGAATTTTTCAGTGTTTGATAGCAACATGCCTGTATCTGCATTATGCTAGATATAAGTGGCTTTGTGGTTACACTGAAGGATGATCATTCCTATTCTTCTAGGAAGAAACCAGGGCACAAATTACCATATGGTCAGAGGAGCGGTTCTGCAGGCAGAAGATGGAAAGGACCCAGCAGTGAAACTGAAGCAGTGATGGTGTTTGGGTAAGTTTTGTCCAAATATTGCCATATTATTCTAGTGAGAGTCCTCATGTTTCTCTCCAGTGTGAGTAAAGAATCACAGGTGAGGTGTTCAGAGCTCAGCTGAATAAGAGCAAAACCTTTTTTTTCAACAGGCTCCTTTTTTCTCCCTTACACATGGGTGCTACTATATAATATTACCAATAAGTAAATAAATGTTACTTTATATATGACTAAAATATTGATTTTTTAAAAAACTTTAAACTTGCACTTTGACAATATTTTAATGTATTTTATTTCTAAAAATCACACAAATTACTCAGCTATATTTTCACAGGAATTGTTAATAAGTAAAGTTTTAGAGTGTCAGGGCCCCTTGGGTCCTGCGAGGCCTGAATGTTCCTGAGATTTGTCACCCTCTAGCCCTCATTTCAGTCCAACCGAAGGCTGTTGGTGCCTGTCTCGTGGTGCCAGAGCAGTGCTGACTCTAGCCACAGACTTGCTCCTGTCCCGTCAGGTTTTGCCCCTGGTCCATACATGACAACCTTTGCAATGCCCATGAAATAAAAGACTCTGTTGCATGTTGTATCACAAAAGGCGATCACAACTGGTCTAAAAGTGAAATTTTGAATCACTAGCTTTCTAAATTTAAGCACAGGTTCATAACTTTCTAGTTCTGAAAATAATTTTATCCTTTGGTCTTAGACTTAATTGAGAAAGAGAGGAGATCTCCTAATGCAGATATTAGCTTACATCATTATTTTTTCATTAAAAATGGTAAAAGTCTTGGGGAGTGGGGAGTCACTGGCTTTAATGAGACTTACAGCACAGTATTCAATCAGTATAGTTTTAACTGTTTATCTTGTAGCATAGATAGTATTTAAGGATACACTTGAAGTTATATACGCATCCATAAATTTCTCTCTACTCATTTCATCTTTCCACTCCTTTCTTTAATGCAAGATTGTGACATGGTAACAAATAGTCTGAGGTCTATCTGAAAACTGATTAACACTCTCTGTGATTGAGAGATCCTTGTTGCCAGACAGCCAAATGGAAATGCATTTCTCCATTTTGAGGTGTCTACATTTACTGCATAGTATCAGAAACACTTGTCTGAGCAACAGGAATTAGCCTTGGGCTCTGTAAACACATCAGCATTATTCTTTCATCTCACATAGATCTGCTGCTTCATGATGCATTTTTTCCCAGTAGTTTTGAAAGAAGTGCCCTCTTATCCTTCTTGCCTCAGAAACCAGAGTTCTTACCCATTTCTTTTGCTGAGGCCTCCACCAATACTGCAAACTAGTAAAGCACAGGAAAGCAGCTCACAGAGTATCCCACTAGCTAAATACAATAACCAAATTAAATGCCCTTCATAGTGTATTAGCCTTCATGGAGTAGGGTGCACTGGGTTTTATCCCTTGCTGTCTGTGCTAACTAGTGGCACTCTTTTTGCTATTCAGTTCATTTTGTATTGTTTCAAATTCTAAATTTGAAGCACAACTCCAGTGTTATTTTTGGACTGACAAAACACGAGCGCTTTGTGGAAGATCAACAAGAGAAATCTTGGCAGTGGAATAGGGAGTGACGGGGGCTTGTGGTGCTGGCCTTTGCCCTGGGGATCTAGAATCAACGGAGGCCTGAGGTGGGTGAAGGGCATCCCACTGCTTGCTCTTGGCAGAAGCAGTTTGCTGCAGAAGGCGGAGGAAGTTTGGTTTCCTTGCACCTTCTTTGTACCTTGAAAGTGGCTGACGGCTCCTTCATTGTGAAACTGAAAAGGAAGAACACGAGCTTGTGGCTTTGCTGCTGAAATAAGTTGTTTTTAATGGCAATTCTTTTTTCTCAATAACTTGATTTTATTGATCATAAGTTTGGAGCATCTTTGAACTCAGGCAAATTTCAGAAGCTTCTGTCTGATTGCTGTTTTAATATCTTCATGAGCATGGGCTAAGTGCTTCTCAATAAAAAGAAGAATAATGCTTCTTGTGTATAGTTATATGTCAATAATAACATATAGCAATTCACTGCATTATCTGCTTGGCCTGTTTACTGCAGGCTCATGGCAGCGTTATAGTTGGAACTGTAGGCTTTACAGTACATAGAGATCTGCTGAAAATAATATTGCCTCTGAAATTCAAATGATCACTCAGGACCTAGTCCTATTACCTAGTATTAGTACCTAACTTATCACTTTGACCATATTAATGTCATATTAAATTTTAGCTATCTGTCAGTTCAAAGGTATTTTTCTTCTGGTGTTGGAACACTATTTTATTACTTTAGCTTATTAAATATTATATAAGTACTGATTCATTGAATTGTTAAATAGACAGTATGCATCCTCATGGCTGAGAATACAGTTGGATTACTTTATGCATGAGGAAGGCATATGGCATGAGTAATGTTGATTTAAATACTAGCCAGATACAGGAGCAGTGCTAATAAGTAGAGTGAATAGTTGTATTTCCAAACCTAGATCAGAAATATTTCTGAAACTGTTGTTATTCAAACAAAAATACCTACTATCATATCATGAAGTATAGCATTTCTGCTCTGGACTTACAAGATTTGGCTTTTATGCATATTTGGGAAAATTGAAGGGAAAGAAGTAGCCTTTCTGTCCTCCCCCACTCCCCCACACTCAAGCAAAGAAATTTGACAGCCATGAATGGAACTGTCTGAAGGTATTTTGGCTTAGGGTATTTAAGCTATACACCATGGATGTGTTTGTTTAATGAGTATTCTGAGGTTTTGCTTTTCTTGCACTGTACAGATCCTTGTAAAAGTGTAATAGACTACTATTCTGAATATGTGAAATCAGAAACAGATGGATCTCTTTAAAGAATATTCTTTCAGTAATAGTAATAATACCTTGTGTGTATGGACGAGGCAGCATCTCCCTTTCCTCATGTCAGCTTTCTTGGCCTGAATAAAGAGGCTTTTCAAACAATGTCTTGCACATGGGAAAGGAGGAACAGGAGATTATGGTGACTCTGAAATAGAAACAACATTTTTTTTCTCTTCACGGTGTATTTTTAATGATCAGTATCTTTGGCAATTTATTTTTTTTTCTCTTTTCACAGTGTATTTTTAATGAGCAATATCTTTGGATGTTATGCATGAGTTTTTCTACAGCTGACATAGAAATTCAGAAGGCTTGAATCTATTACCAGTGTCTCATTCATACCACAATTAAACTGGTGTAAATTCATTGTTTTTGTGGAGTTCCTCCAGTATACCTGTGATCCTCCTTAGTTAATACTGGCTAGAGATATGTTCAAGTGACTAAACAGGAGACCTGTAAATTAAGGAAATTCCATTTGGCGTGGCATGGTATCGGGTGTGCATAATATTCTTTAGACATCACTCAAGGATTTCGGATTTTAGATTAGTGCTTAACTTCAGATTTTATAGTAGCTTCTATGAAACAACCCTGATGTACTTTTCTGTTCTGTTGCCTGGTGATACCTTTTTCAAAAAAGAAATCTTAGAATTTTTGAATGACTAACAACCATGGGGTTGACCATTCTCTACTTTTCCATGAACTTCAGCTTCATGTTACAGTTAATATGTCTGTGCTATATTCTCACAAACCTGACTTAATTGTTGTACTGCAAGTAAACCAGCAAAAGCAACTTCAGAAATGGCTGGAGTATGCCCTTTTCGACTTGCTAAACCTCATGAATGCGCTTAGTAGGTCAGGGCTTGGTTTGCCTGTGGGACAGCCAAGTGGATGAAGGAAAGTGTGACGGATGGTATGATTCTTGCAGACACTCTGACTGCTCCCAGGAGTGTTACGAACAGGATGTGTGAGTTGCAGAGATGCCCTTCAGAGAAAGCAAATAGTAAAGCTGAGATGTTCTTTTACTGATGGTATTTTCTTTTACTTGGGGTATTTCCAAAGTTGGATGGGTGGGAGTTACAGTTCTTATTTGTTGATGAAATGATAATTTAACCTAGATAAAATACATACATAAAATTATTTTAATAAATGAAATAAGGCTCACATTTAAAAAAGAAATACAATACTGTAAACAACATATTGTACTGGTCTAGTTATTTTTCTAAACTCGTGTCAGGCAGAGGTATTTGCCTTTCAAAATAGAATTTTTTGCAAGAGTCTGCAAGCTTTGTAATACCTTTTCCAGAATCCACTGAGTGAGCTAAGGTTTGTGGTCAAGTGGGGATCTCAGTTACAACTTTTTCTTGAGCACATATGGCTTTTTCTTACTAGGCCAAACCTGTTGAGCCTTTAATTTTCAAACTCAATATAGATCCAAGGAAAACACCAGAAAGTGATCTCCAGTCTTTAGGTGATGAGGTCCATTGGTCTTGGAAGTCCATGATGTCCATATGCCTTGCTATGCCATAATATGTTTTATTCAACTTGTTCAAAGTCATCAGAAATAATTTTTTTTTTCTGATTTTGAAATAAACTTAAAATTTAAGTTATTTTGCTATATTTACAAAATTTAAAGTTATTTTTTTCAGAGCAGTGGTTGTATTTTGGTACTTGTTGAAATCTTGTTAGGATGTTCTATTTAAGTTTTCTCATATTTTTGTGCTAACGCATCTTGGAATGATTTTTAACTAAAAAATTACACGTCTAGTCTTCTTCTGCAGATGTTGTTAACACTTCTTTCAAATCATAGTACCACCATATGTTGTGAACAATTAGAGATCAGGATAGAGCTAGATGTGAGTGCCTACAGTACTGGGTGTAACTGTCTGAAATTACTGGTCTGGGATGCTCCTGTTCAGTGATCATCTGTCATCAGTGCATCTGGCTTATTGTAAAAGCTAAATGAATGAAGGCTCTTGCTTTTTTTTTTTTGACCTGCCATAGAAGCAACCTTTGTAGAGGAGAGATTAGATTAGACATCCAGACCTGCTGGGAAAATGAGTTATGCTGTCTTCAGAAAGAGAGGTGTGTACAGGATCAGACCACTGCGAGCCAAAAGGAACCTGGTGCCGTCTTAGAGCTGAGACTTAGACCTGCCACAGTAGCAACTCCAAGTTTTCTGCACACAAAGGCAAGATGTGGTAATCCCCTGAGCCTCCAGCATGTTAGAGGTTTCCCAAACAGTTTAGAGGGTGTTAATCAGAGCAATTGAGATGGGTTCCCTATTAGAGAAATATTTTTCCCTCTTTCGGATCTGGAGGAGCTGAAGTCTCAGCCTAGCAAGTACTCTGATGCTCAGCTATGATACGGCACTTACTATGACCCAGAATGGGGGAAGGTGTTGGGATAGCGGAAAAGACTATTTGCCATATTTTAAAAGGAAGAAAGGGTGCATATGGAGGACTGCCTGAGTATCTCCTGTTTGAAATCCTTTCTTTTCCTAACACCAAGAATTCTGGTAATACAAATTAATTTGTGTTTAAAAATCTGTCTAGGGCATATTCAAAATAGTTTGTCTTTAAAATAGGTCAGTATTGGTCCAAAAACAGAACTCCTGCCTGGAGATGTTTGAGATTTTAGAATCTATGTAGTTTATTTTTATCTTGAATTAGAACAGAAAGTCAAAAGAGTTTGCAGAATAAAAAAGTTAAATTTTCTTTTTGATAATATCAGGTCAAATATAAGAAAACAAAAGTGCTCTCCTTTTAGAGAAGAAATGCCAGATATTTGATAATGACAATATTAATGACCTTTGAAAGGCATTATAAATCCACAGCAATGCCAATATTGGCATTAGCAGTGAAGGTTTGTTTAAATAGTATTTATAACAGCTTATTAGTGAAACACAATATTTTGGGTATTTAGAAATGTCTTGTTATATTATTATGCTTAGAGCTTATAGTTATTAAACTTGGAGTTGACTTGTTGCTCATTTAGCTGGGACTGAGGAGCTATTCTTGCAGGCTATCAGATTTGCTTGGATGGAAGAATGCAGCACTGATGATAAATTACTATTTTAGCGAAGAGGTACCAATACTGTTCACGTAAAGAAACAAAGCATTAGGCCTTCCTTACTGAAATGGCGTTGCTTACCAACATGATCCACTGTCAGCTGTAGCTGGAAGAATTCTAGCTCAATGTCTCTGAACAATGCTGGTGCATTTTTTTGCGAAGAACAATGCTGACCACACTTTTCCATGGGGTAGTCATTAGCAGCCTAATTAACATTGTTCTGAAATATGGTTTCTCAGCCAAAACCTAACAACCTTCTCCTCAGTCCCCCTCTGTGAAGACTATGCTAAAACTCTGTAAGGAACAATGAAGTTTTACAATGATTTAGCCAGTGCACTTCTGTTCTTCTGCCATGTCTGTACAATAAGGGCAAATTTGCAAAGCGCTGAACGTCTTCATCCCTCACAAAGCTAAAGAGGTACAATTAGTCTTTAATATCTTTTTTCTAAGAACTTTCCATTCAGAGTCATCAAGATGACCTTATCAAAGTCCTTTCTTTCAGTAAAGAGAGCATGGGGTTGTATCATTCAAATAAAAGATACTGTGCCGTGCCGATCTGCAAACGTCCAAATGATTCTATACCTCTATGAAATTTGATGCATGTAAGGTCTTATACATAATCTAATGGGCATTTTTGGTTAAAATGCAGGAGGTAATAGGTTCAGTTCCAGAAGTAAAGATCCTTAGTATGATAGCAAATATTTGGTAGTGAGATGTGTCTTACTTTCGGTAGTGTCTGTTAAAAGTTGTGTTCCTTTGTTTTATGAATTTGGAATTGGTGAGTGTTTGGCCTTGCTGCACATTTTTACTCAGAGCTCTTGATTATGACTGTAAATATGTTGCACTTATTTTTCTGAAAAGAAAGATTTTTGAACTAAGGCTTTCTAAAAGGCTTATTTAAGCCTGAGTTTTCAAAATTCTCTTTCCTAGCCTTTTAAAGAGTGTTTGGCCTTCTTCTCTCTCATAAATCAATAATAATTAAAACCTATTTTGTTCTACCTTTGCTTGCAAAGCTGTAGTCTGTAGACCTAGGACCAAAGACTGCAGAGAAGATCAGATGCAGGCCAAACACTGGCATGAGGCACCACCTTTTTAGTTACAATTTCATAGGCAGAACTGCTGCAATGACGTGCGTGACATTGTGCGTTGTTTTCCTGACCAAGGCTGAGAAGTTACCTTCCCCATGGAGCTAGAGGCTTGTTTCTGCTCAGAACTCACAGGCATGGAAGGCGATGGCTGCTTTCCTTGATGCTGAGAAAAGCTTGCAATCCCTGATAACCAGTCTTGTAGAACTCACTTCAGTGCCAGCGTCTTACTCAGGTAGCTTGTGCTGGCATTCACAGTTACCTGAGGTAAAAATCTAGGGCAGCAGGGATGAGGTGGCTGTTTTTGTGGTTTAGAACCTGGGTTTTGGATTACAGCAATGTTAGATGGTGAAAAAACAAACAAACAAAAATTATCTTTTGAATCTGCCAGGATTGTATTACATTGAAAAGTTGTAAACAGCTAAGATCAGATAATGGAAGTCTTTCTTACTAGACCAAGGCTAGTAATGTTGCACTGTGGTGCTCCATGGAGCAGGTGAGAAATGGAGTGGGCTAAGTGCTGTTAGACTGGTCACAGGTGGGTTGAGGCCACAACTGTTTATGGAGGCTGTCAGGAGCTGTGATTTCTTCTGCACTCTATCTGTCCTTGAATATCTGTCATGCCAGCCTGCTTCCTGCAGGTGTCTGTGAGTGAGAAATTTATATACACATGTCCCTGTGGATGACCAAGCTCCAAATAATTTAAGGCCTGGTTTTGTTTTGGCTGTTGTCCTTCTTTCCTCTGTGCAAACATCTGTACCTGTAATTTGGTTCTGTGGTGGCCCAGGGACAAGACGGTTCATGTGGTGCATATAGCACGTATAGGGCACAAGCAACGGCCAAATTCTTGCTCTGCTCCAGCCAAATTCTTGATCGGAAGGAAGAGGAAGCATCACTCTCTCTGGGATTGCTCTCACAGTGAGACAAGGTCGGACAGGCCATGTGCACACTGTTTTGTGAAGTGTGGCCTGTCCCTAGGTAGAAGGGTCAGGTGCCTGCCCAGCTAAAATCCTCAAATGCTGCAGCTGTGGCACTACTTGTGGTCACAGAGATAATACCATAAATGTGACCACAAATAAACTAAAGAGCCCAAGAGCAGTGTAGAAGCTGCTGTCTGTTTTGCAGGATTTGATCTCTGTAGGTAGTCTATGGTGGCAGCAGCACTCCCGCCCTGTGTCCAGTGAAGGACTACATTCCTTATGCACAGAAAACAGTAGGAAAGGGGCCTTGAACTTGCTTCCAAATCCCCCAAAGTAGAGGGGACATCCAGAAACATTGTTTCCGTGTCATTCAAGACTGGAGAAGGGAACGGAAGGCCTCCAGCAGGGTGCAAAGGCAATTCAAGGCACAGTGAAGATTACATGGGAGATTTTAAGTAGTTGTTTAATTTAATTTATTTTTCTCTCCAGAAGAAAGGGGTGTTATGACTTACTCTGAGATTTAGGCTGAGTTAATTTTGGCATGCCAGAGACAGACTTCGGTCTGCATTATGCATCAGTGAGCAATTTTAAGTGATTTTGCTTGGATTTCTAACATGTTATGAATCAGAAACAGCGATGCTATTTGTGTGTGAACATTTACCTCTTACAGTTTTTTTCATCAGCCCATGAACTTGTCAATCTGGACAGAGGTAACTACTGTCATGTCAAAAAGGGACAGCTTTATTAGACTCTGTTAAAAATGGGAAAGGATTTTTTCTTTCCAGACAATTAATTTTAAAGGGAAAAAAGCAAAAAGAGTGTCTTCCTCAAACACAGTACATCATGTACTTCTTATTAGGGACAATGTGTGTGCTTAGTGTCACATTTCAGACTTCAGCTGTTTTTGCTGTTGTCCTATTCAAAAACAAGAATGGTTAGAATTTCATTACAATGGGAAAAGTGCGTGTGTGTGTGTATTTGTTCTGCACTGCCCCATAGCACAAAAAGTGTTGGGAATTTGCTTCCATTTTAGCAAGACATACTGATGTTTTATTTGGTTTTATTTTTACGCTAAAGCACAAAAGATTCACCTTCGAAAGGGGCTAAATGTGAGAAACCAAGTGGTTAAAGCATAAATTATTTTCCATGTCTAATATTGCTACTATTACTGAGAGAGGTGGCTGAGTTCTTCAGCTAGAGATCTTGAAGCACACGAAACTAAAGATATAGTTGGTTCATGTATTCGAGGAGGTTCAGCTGAGATCACCCTGTTACTTGATGTAGACTGTTACTTCTGCAAGGAGCTTTTTGGCTTCTGTGTTTCGCTAAAGGAAGTTTGGTGACTGGATCGGAGGCTTTTAAGGCTCTCTTAGATTATTCCAACCACATTATGTAGGGTGAAAGGGGTAGTGTACATGTCTAATTTGACAAGATAAATGAAGTGAAGGAGCCAGTCTTTATTGTTAAGATAGGGAAATGAGGTGAAGGAGACATATGCCAAAGATCAGCTAGATTAAAGCTAAGGACAGAGGCCATGTCTTACAATTCCCTTAATGATAAGAGAAAGTATTTCTCTTTGGTTACGGCATTTATAATTTACTGTTACCAGACTAATACAGGTAGCGTGCCATACTGAGCTGATGTTTGTTAAGGTCTCCTGGAATTCCCCTTTCTCCTCCCCTGCCTGTTCGAAGCAAGATGTATTTTCACTAACAATGGTTCCGCAGTGCCTTTGTACTATATGTACAGGAAGCTGAATGAGTGTCTGGGGACCTTTTAACGGGATCTATAAAAAGTCTGTGTCAATAAAATCCTGTCAGATCTATCCTTCAGTGCTGTGATTACAGCAGAGGAAGAAGAAAGGCATTGCTCAATGTGACTGCAATATTCCAGTGGGTAATCTTCTCCCATGTGGTCATGTTTCCTTAGATAAGAAAAATTACCGCTCTGGTGTCTGTGAGGATGGGGTCACTGAATGGGAACAGGAGCATTCTCATTTTTTTCACAATGGACTGTTGTTTTGTATGTTTTCCTGACTGGGTAAACTATGTCCATGGTTACTGGGCAAAGTTTATTTCTGTAGGAAATGGGTAACCATGTTTGTGCAATGGGGGTATCGGGACACAGCGAGTTTGAAAGGAAAGGTCCAGAGGTCATCAGCGGAGGGGATATGATGAGGAAATGCAATGAGATATATTGTGTGGATTCTGGCATATACTTCATGGGATGCTTCCTTTCAAGTGCTGATGAGCAGGAGAAGCAAACAGAAGCTCTTTGATAACACAGAAGCAGGGTAAATTCATTTTAGGGCCAGTCCTTCACTTTGCATAAAATGGTGCAAATGATTTATGCCCATGGAGCAGCTGACTGGAAGCTTTAATTGCCTTCTTGGTAAGTTCTGTTTCCCTTATGTGTGCTCACACTATCAAGTGAGTGCTAACTTCACCACTTATATTTCACCAAAACTTGTTGCTCTTGCCACGCTATTTGTTCTCCTGAAGTACAGCTGTAGAGTGACTTTATTCCATAGCTCTGATATTTTCAGAACTGCAATTGGCTTTATGAGCACCAACCGCATTCCTGAATTGTCTTTTCTGGTTAAGTGACCAGTGGAATGCTGACAGGCTATAAATGTAGAGTTACTCTCAGCAGATAATTTGTGCCATTGCTACACTGTTTGTATCTTGTGTTTCCACATCTATCTTGCTTCAGGTATAACTTGTGCTATAGCCTTGTGTAGCATTATTGCCTAGAGTCTCAATTCCAAAGTGACTGCAGCTTGTGTAAGTATGAGTGGGAAACGGAGGTCTGTGGAGAGTGAGAACGTTGCTCAGGACAGGCTAAAGAACCTGCCCCAAAGCCAGGATGAAAACTCAGGCAGTTGGGTTTCTACTGAGTGCTCTCCTACAGGAGTTACCCTGCTTTTTGAAGCAGGTGCAGAAAGGGTTTATCTGACTTAGCAGGGAGCTGGTGACCTAAGGGGAGCTGGCTGACTTCGTGGTGGAGCAAGTCAAAGAGCACTCACCTAGGCCATTTCCATTATATGATAAACTATGATCTTGTGCTATCGGCTACAAAAAAAGTGTGCTCATTAGAAGGCACCCCATTATGTGCCAGGTATCCTCCAGAGATTCTGTTTTTAGAGCTGTGAAGTCTCTCTAGAGGTGGATAGAAAGATGTGAATTACCCATTACACTACATTCATAATGAAAGATCATTTTTTTTGCATTGCTTATGTTTGCATAGCTCTGAACTGTGCAGCAGGCTTTCTGTGTCACTTTTGCTCTAATTGTGTAGATGTTCCTGGTATTGTGAATCTGTAATGTAATCTGATACTTGACAGATTTAATGCAGTCAACCTGCTACTTATAGTGCCTCGAACTTGCAACGTGCTTTTGTACAGCACAAGACTCTTTGGTCCTCACAGCCAGCCCAAGGCAATGAATTAGGGTGAAGAGTCTGAAATTAGAGTCATCTTTTGGTTCACACAGTCTATTGGAGGGAAGCAGAAAGACTGGAGGGCAGTTAGACTTACTCCTTGGCTGATGCTCTTAAGGGTAACATCAGCTGAAGCTCTGTGGACTGAGTGCAGGAGGATTTATGGTGATCTATATTACAGATTGTAGATTTGCTGCCAGTAAATAACGGTGATTTAGTACTTTGAAGGAGCTCTGCTGAAAAGTTGGTTTGAGTTCCTAAGGTCTTGCCTGGATTAGGAAAATGTCATCCCTGCCTTAAAAGGTTTACAGTCCAAGAGAGGAGCATTAATTTATACTCTCCAGTATCAGGTGTACACTACCACCATCTTTGTTAAGCTCTGAGAAAATAAAGAGTATATTCACCTTACTGGCATTCAAAGTCAGTAAGCAACATCAGGGAATTAACTGTCTGTTGATCTGGTCTGGAGGACAAAACACTCTTTCTATGGACTTTTCTACTCTGGACTATGGTGTCCACATTGTGTGTCTCTGTTTTGACGCTTTTATTATTAAAAAAAAAAAAAAAAAAAAAAAAAAACTATTGGTGACTGTCAGAAAAACCATACCGTGAGGTCATACCTGTAATTCTTCCAAAGAGCATTAGTGTAGGTTAATTTATGATAGATATAAATGAGCCTGAAAAGTCCTAGAGTGCACATCCTCCAAAGAATCCAGCACTCTTACTGCTGGAGTGTGCCAGCCACGGACTGCCCCTTCTTCCCAAATTGCTCCTGCTCTGCCAGGTGGCATGCAAGGAGGAACTGCTGGGGAAGCAGAGCTGACTCCCGGGTGCTCTCTGTTTATCCACTGTGTAGATACAAAGCCTAAGGAGTGTGAAAACTTTTGCAGGATCAGTGAAGAGAGCCCAGAGCACCAGAAACTTCCTGGGAAAACCCGCATTGATCTGTTGTGGAATATTTTGCACATAGCTAACATGAAGGTCTAATGATTTTCTGAGCATCAACCCTGAAATATGTATTGTTTCTTTGCCTCTGCCTTTAATACTGTGTATATCATCATGTGATGACATCACGTTAGCACCATAAATGTATGATTCATTGTAATGGGTCATTTTTGTGCTTTCTGTAAATGTTCAGTTCTTTCCCTCTCCTTAGTTGTTTTAGAAAGAGGAAGGAGTTTTGTGGTTATCTAATCTGATCTCCAGCAGTGGGCCACTGCGGTGCAGGGAGCTGGAGCTCTCACCCTGTGAGGAGAGGCTGCCACAGTCGGGCTTGTTCAGTCTGGAAAAGAGGCGGTTTCAGGGAGAAACTAGCAACAGCCTCCTGCTACCTTTGAGGAGGCTACTGCGAAGATGGAGCCAGATATTATGCACAGCTACACATGCTGGCAGGGCGAGAGACCAGAAGTATAAATTTAAAGTTCAGACTGATTAAAATCTTTTTCTTTCTTTTCTTTCTTTTTTTTTTCCCTCCTCTGTGAGAGCAGTTGAGCAGTTTGTGTCCCTGTGCCGTCCCCTGGAGGTTTGTTAGGACTCAGCTGGATAAAGCCCTGAGCGGCCTGGTGTGGACCTCCTCAGGACCCTTTCAGCCTGAATTATCCTGTGATCCCGTGAGAACACACAGTGCAGAACTTGTGTGTGCAATTTTTTGAGGAAGCCCATGCATTTTGTTTTAGCTGAGTCATGCGTCTTTTAGAAATGAGTTTAGTTTTGATTACAGAGTTCAGGCCTGCTCATAAGTACATAGTTAATTATGCTTGTGGTTTAAAAAATGGATGACAGCTTAGCTCAAAACTTTTCATTCCAAAACTCACAGTAAGAGCAAAAACCTCCTACCCATTCTTTGCTTTTCTTTTCCTCCCTCCTCTCCAGAAAAAAAAAAAAAAAAGAAAAAAGAAAAAAAAATCCCCAGATAGAATGCAAAAACTCCCTGATTGTTAAGCAAAATATCAACATCTAGGACAATACGTTTTGGTCCAGTGATTCGTATTCAAAGGAAGTTCACTAAGTCACTGGGGCAAGTCCTGCAAAATAAGGGTGAATTACAGGCCACATGTATTTATTACATTATTTTTCAAACATACGTTGGAATAGCAGCTGGAAGTTCCTGTTGTGCCATTCAGGGGTTAATATTGAGGAATAGCCTATTGCTTGCGTCTACAAAAGTCAAAAAGACAAGTATTTTTATAATCTTAAAAATACTGTATTGTTATGCAGAAACTGCAAAGGAGGAATAAATAGCAAGACAGTGTTCCAAGATATTTATTAAGAATATTCTGGGTTAAATCCATGCTAGAAAGTCAAACACACTTTTTGTTTGTATCTTGGAATAATCTAACACACATGGCTCATTTTATTTCACCATGTACAAGGTTAAGTATGTTTTCAAGGATGAATGAGGGGATAACATTTTGAGATCCTTGGCTTATTTTTTGGCATTTAACTGCAAGAAGAAATCACGTTCACATGGTATGTGAAAAAAAGAACAGAGTTATATCAATTCCATCAATTGTCAGTTCTGCCTGATTTACTTACCTAACTCTTCATCTAATGCCACCAGGGTGTCAATGTAGCTATTCATTGGGTAAAGTAGGTTTTAATGCAAGTAATGGTGGAAGAAGTACATTTATTCCTAAATTAAGGAAGTAGCTTATTTTTTCCTGCACTGTGAAATAAATTCCCCTGTAACAAAGGCCCATCTTCTTTCTGCCTCTCTTCTGTATTCTCCATAGTATCTTATTTCAAAAGTGTTAAGCATAGCAGTGAAACACCACCGCCGGTAAGGAATGAGTTAATCTGTCATAGACTAACTGTTTAGAAGTCTAGTGATCCAGCTGCTTCTAGAACTGAGGCAGAGTCACTGGTGTCCTCTCAAAGCTGGCCATCCACTTCTAGGAATGTCTAGTTGACTAACTTAAAATTGTTGCCCAATTTTTAATGCTTAAGTGAGATGAAATATGATATAAGTATGGTAGAATCTCTTCCGCTGTTTGCAGAAGTGATCATGTTATATTTTTATATATTGTCCTTTCTAGGTGGGGCTTAAGGAGATAAAAAAAAGTATTCTAAAATTCAAAAATAGACTGTGAGTCATTAGAGTACATTATGTGGTCTACAATACTTATACTCTCTCAGGTATTAAAAATAAGATTTCTGTTGGCTAAAGTGGCCAATCATCTGTTACAATTTGTATATTATGTAGCATATCCTGCCCGACAGCCTTCTGAGCAGTTATTTACTGTGCTGCAAGGCGGGATGTAAGCCAGCGATATGAACAACATAAAGTAACGATAGTGGGTACAAACCTATCAGCAGCACACCTTCAGCTCAAATATTTGCTGTATGTAACGCTCTCGGTCCTGCAGTACACAACGAACCTTTTGTCCAGGCAGCCAGCAGAAGTCATGGGGAATTGTTTTATATTTTCTGCCGAAAGCGCTGAGATTAGCCAGAGCAGGAAAAAAAATGGCAAAGTGTCAGTCCTGATCAGGCAAACATTCATTCAGAAAAAAGATGTTGTTTTTATGGCTGTATTTTTTTTTTAAACAAGTACACAGTTTCACAGAAATAAGGAAAGATCTTGGAGTTACTGTCCTAAACAAAATTCGATACCATTTTTCCTGTTCTCTGTACCATATACTTAAGGTGAAGCTGCTGCCTCTGGATTATTGAGTCAAACGAAGACGAAGTAACATTAGGAGTGGTAGAACTGTGTAGTCAGAATGGGACTAGGGTTAGTAATAAAATCTTGCAGTACTGACATGATGAATCTGTTACATTGGTGATACTAACACTGATGAAACACTTATATTTCTTTTTCTTTTCTTTCCAGAAGATTTCAATTCTCAGTGGAAGATGTCTGGACCTTACTCATTTGATGGCTGACAGACACAAATAACCTGACTGAGGTAGAAAAGTTTTTCTAACTTTATTTTTTAGCTTCTCCTCGACCAACTTAGTGTATGGAAACAGGCACAATTCCCCCTTCTGTAGGTCCCCTGCGTGTGACAGATGAAACAGCCTTGGGGGTCCTCAGCACCGAGGTGCTTGTTTTTCACTTATTTACAGAACCTCACTCCCCTTTGTGCACACTGCCTGCAAGACCAGCTTTCAGCAGACTGTGCTTGCTCTTCAGACATTTTAAGTGGAACAATGCATTATTCATATGCCCTAATATGAATTCATGGCCCTTCCGCAAAGGAAATTACTTTTACCTAGTTCTAAGACTTACCCCATTCAGGAAAATTAAACGAAGCACTCAGAGATGGTTTTAATTGCTTACGACTCAGTTGAGAAACTTCTAAGAATGAGTTTCTTTCTGGAATGTAACTTGAGAGCTTGTTCATTGAATGTAATTATGCTGTATGATGGATTTGCAGGTACAAGTGGGGAGCTAAATAAGATGGAGATGACAAAATAATGGTAATAAAAATAATAGTGCTTGAGTTATGCGATACTTCCTCACAGCATACATCACCATCACCTGACACTCTCTGAATACTAATGTAGCCTTGTGGCTTGTTCCTATAGCATACATTTAGCAAACTGCCTACACTGTCTCTCTTCTGGGCTTCAGCACAGACATGGCTCGGCTGCGTGCTTTGAGGAGGCGGGGGCGAGAAGGCACTTCACTGTTGAGCACAAAACTGCATCCTTGGGTCCGTGTTTCAGCCTGGCTCTGTGAGGCTACATGGTGGTTTGCGCAGTGCCAGACTGACCGTACTTCTTCTGCTTTTTCCCTACCTGAGAAAAAAAAGTTCCCTCAAGGACTGCAAAGGCCTCAGGGTGTGGACCCATGTGAGCAACACCGCAGTGACCCAGATAAGGCATGGAAGTTGCTAATCACTAATGAAACTTCCATGGCTTTTTCAATAGCTGTGTATTAGAAAGGGCATTTATAGATTCTTTAACACAGAACAAACATATTTTATCAGTCACATGAATGAACGTGTTTGCCCGCCTAAATTGCTATATCCTACCGGGTCTGTTCCTGTTAATCTGTAACTAGGAGGTTGGCTGGAGAAAAATCACTTTACCACCTTCGTAAAGTGTTTACTGGGTTCAGCAGAGGAGGAGAATAGGCCATACAGTAACTCATGGAGACAGCTGAAGTATAGCCTGAAAGAGAGAAGAGCAGTTCTCCACATGAGATATATGGAGAGGAAGGACATATTGCTGGACATTTTCCTTTTTGAGTGCTAACTTTCGCTGTAACTTAAGAAACCAGACTACATGTGCTTTCCAGACTCTCTGGTTTTGTCTAGTGGGACGAATCCAGCCTTTCCCACTTCACTGTTTCTCTTTTCCCACTCTCTTCCAGATGTGCAGGCTCGCATAAAACAGCAGGATTCCAATTACAATGATACTTTCCCATTCACTATTCATCCAGTTTTTTCTTGATGTGAAAATGAAATGTGACCCAAAATAACCCATTTTGGGGGGAGGGGTTCTACCATCATGCCCATGTGACTTATTTTTTCCAGAGCATTTTTTCTTAATTTTACTTTTTTTTTTTTTTTTTTCCCCAAGTACTGAAACAAAACAAAAACCCACAAACAGGAAGGGAAAAACGGATACATGCAGGAGACTCGTCTTCAAACCAGTGGCATCTGAGGACAGGAATTATCTTCTAGATGGAACAAATGAGCAAGATACTGATACATCATGCTTACTCATTAATAAAAACAATATCAGGACCCATAATGATGAGACTCAGAAAAATGTCTACTGCAAACAATACCAGCATTCTTGCTAAGAGGATGAATGAAGAGGATGAATAATAAAAAGTATAAAGAACAAAAATTTGATTTGTTTTAATATCAGTTTTTCTAGAATCACAGAAAAGTAGAACTGTACAGAAAAAGAAGGTAAATATTCACCTCATTTTTAACTTGCCTAGCACTGACAAGGGGATTGTAATGCTGTTCTGTTTTTCTTTTCCAGACAATGAGTGAGAGCAAAAGGAGTGCATTCCTTTATGTTGTGCAATTTTGACATTAGAGTTAGGGTGAGTGGCATTTTACAGGCTAATCAAACACTATCCAGAGGTGAGCTGAAGTATAAGCCACCAGTGCAAAGTTTCTCTCAGGTCGTGTGACCCTCCTGTGAAAGGAGTGATTTTAGAAAGGATGGAGTCGTGATAGTTTGTGTCTGGGAGAAGGATGAAAGAGGATTTGAGAGCTTTGAAAGAAAAGCTAGAGAAGACCTGAGAGAAGAGAGAAAGGGCCTGATTAGCCAGTGGTTACCTATCTCCAGAAAAAAATAATTGATAATTTTAGATCAATTTGGTTCTTATCTACCTTGCTTTCTTCTTAAATAGTCTAAACAATGATTTCTTATTACGAGTTTGTTGAAAAGAAGATATTAATAACACTTACTATAAAGCAATCAGAAGGGAATTGATTTTTGTTGCTAAACATAATCATCTTCTAAATAAAAGGAGTTTTGTGAACTCACTTCTTGCTACCCTGACGATTCTGCTCGTAGGGATCATAGGAAAGTGATACTGGAGAAATGGTCTTCAAAATCAGTGGCTGGAAATGTGTTTGGCATCTCAGGTGTGGGTAGTGTTAGTCCTGTGCCAGAGCTAATCTGTGGTCTTAAAACACATACAAAAAAGACATAGTAAAAAAAAGAAACGTTCCATCCAGGGGCTCCAGAGGAGAAAATTGTATCCTCATGTAGAGCCCAGTGGATCCCACCAGCCTCTCAAAACAAGTTGCTGCCGGCAGTGTTCTGCACCTGGTTACCCCATTTCTATGCTTCTGGAGGTCCTGCCCCTGAAAAACAAGATTTAAACTCAGTTGAATAGAACTGACCCATTCCACCAAATTTAAAAATTTGTTAACCTTAGTAGTTTGGTCTCATTCCCCTTTCCATCTCCCTACACTGTTGAATCATGGCTTCTTAATGATTGCAGCTGGTCTCACTGAGGGATTATTTAGTGCTTAAGGAAAATCTAGTCCCTAATTACTATATCCTCTCAGGAATGTGCTGGCTTTAACAGTGATGGTGACTGAGGGTACTTTTCTCAATTCTTTTCTCCAGTATTTGGAAGACCAGGCCTTGAGTCATTTAGAGGATGCTTTTTGCCCTTCATTCCAATGCCTTTCTGTGGGTGTGATGGTTGCTGTCCTGCTCAAAGCTGTGCTTGAGCCAGGAGCTTTCAGAACCAAGAGCATGTGCTTGGTTTCTTGAGCGAAGCAGCTTGATGCCTTAAGCTTTCAGTGACTTGGTAGTAAAAGATCCAATTGTCAGTGGGTTAATTTTCCATTGATTTCTGTCAGGAACATGATTAACTATCTTCTTTGAGTTTTTTGACATTTAGTTAGTTACATATTTGTTACATTGTCTTTCAAGAATTTGCAATAAAAACAGTATAATATTAGAGTAGAGAAATCTTGTATAGTTGGTTGTGTATGTGCAGAATCTGTAGACCTAATTTCAAGTTATCAAATGTTTTAGTAGAAGATCCATGCTCTATTGTAATTTTACCTCAAAAATGTGGATTCCAAATGACTACATCTTAAGATTAATCTTAAGATTAACATTTTTTTAAAAATGTGAAGGTATAGTTGGATTTGTCTTTATACTGCTGCTCTTGGTTAGTGTCATCACCAGAATTAATGGTTAGTTCCCCCTTAATAGTTTAAATTGGTTGTATTTTTGCAGAATCTAATATTCTGACTAAATCAGAGGCATTCCCTGTTGTATACACACACCCTCATGGAAATCATTTGAATAGATTAGCTTGAAATGCAGCTCTTTAACATTAACATAGAAATTGGACTCAGAAAGCATGATTCATGAAAAAAACAGCAAGTTTTTACACCAAACCAGATTTCCTAGTGTAAGGCTAAACTACAAGCATGAGAAATTACTTTGAGATTTGCTTTCAGCACTTTTTCAGGAGTTGCATAGCACAATATACCTTTCCATCTAGTAGTAGCTGGAAGAATGGCCTGTAGATTTTACTCTTAACTTTCTTTTCAGTAGATCCTGTTTTTCTAATTTTTCTTTTTAATTTTGTATCTTGGGAAGATGTTTTATGGATGGCATAAATGAGAATGGAAAGCACAAAGCAAGTCTGCTGTATTATTATGATTCCTGCCTGGCTGTCCTGACACGTAGCCCCTTTCCTGCCCTGGCCGACAGTACCAGATATGAAGTTCTTCCTTTCACAGCAGCACTGAGCTATCTTGTGGAAGGAAATCAATATCTGTTCTCTCTCTTGTTCATCCCATTGCACACTTTTCTCCACAGATGGACTTTCTTCAGTACTGGTTTAACACTGGTGAAACTACTGAGTTCTTGAGATTTTGATAGCTGACACCAGTGGCACAGGAGAAGAATCAAGCTGACATTCTACTTTAGTTATCTAGTTAAAAGGAAAAAAAAAGCCACATTTGCAAAGGCTGAACACTTGCCTATGCACTTGATAAGATTTAAAACAATTAGACAACCAGCAATGCCTTCTGATCCCATGGAAACAGCTCTAGAAAACAGCCCTTCCTCACTGAAACAGTGATTAGTTTAAAGCATTTGATCCCATTTTTGGCAGTTTGATGGCAGTTTCCATGGGGATGGAAGTGGAAGCCTGCTGAAGTGTTATCATAACTCCTGAAAATTACACAGATGGAGGCTAAAAGATTCAAATTATGTTTCATTAGCACCTGTAAATTTATTAATTTTGGGAAAGGGAGAAAGGAAAGACAATGAAATGTTCTCCTGCTTCTCTGTTTGCAGTATATCTTTGAATGATGTAACTAGTTAGGATAAAATAAAATGATCTTTCTGGTCTCTTATTCATAGTTCTGCAATGTAGTAATATTTACCGCTTCAAGAACATGATGACTAGGGGTGTCAAATTTCTTCAAAAGTGGATATTGTTGTGCCCGTATTATAAGTTGGAGAACTGAGTCAGAAAAAAAAAAAAAAAAAAAAGTGGCCCAGAATTGGAGATATTGCTGGAAAAACACTGTCTGTTTCTTCCTGGACTAAAGCCTGGGCCATATGACTGTCCTGCTCAGATAATTAAATGTTTTTCAGGACTCCTGTGTCAGGTCCCTGAGGGCACTGCTGGGCCCGAATATGCCTGCGACGGGCTGCCCCACGGCCTCCCTGTGCCCAGTCCCAGTGTCATCAGTCACTGCCCCACGGCGCCACAGTGGTGCCAGGCTGAAGGGGGGCTCTGGGCCGGGACAGGGCTGGGGACATGCAGGAGGTGGGCAGGAACCAGGGAGCGCTTCGGTGCCCACAGGGGCCCTGCGAGGCCCCGAGGGAGGAGTGTGGGAATTTCCACCGGAGCTGATTTTGGAAGCTTCTCAGCTCAGGCTGTACAGAATGTGGAAGGTAAATTTTGTAACTTCTGAAAATGGCCTCAAACCAAGTACAGCTCCATCAGTCTCTCTAACCTGTCTTGCCTATGCTTAGTTTGGGGAAGTGATCACTTCTGAACCCAATGAACCCAACTATCTCTCTCTCTCTCACTCTGTTTCGGTTGACATGTTGGGCCTGAAACTTAAAGGGCTTGAATTGCTTTTGCTTTGATGTCTCTTGCACTCAGTCAAACAGATACCTAATGGGTTTTTTTGGAGGGGAGATTTGAGAGGAGAGGAAGAGAATATATGAAATCTTGAAAACCCAAAGTCGGAAAGTTCTTATTACTTTACTTTTTCCCATGTTTTTCTAGTATACTAGTTAGTAGCACTGAGGGCACAGTTTGTGACATTGAATTCAGCTTTTTCTCCCCTGTGGAGTATACGCAAGTGGAAGAAATTCTTACAAATAGGTTCGTGACTTGAAAAAAAATATATGTGGATGCTTGTCGAAAATCTAATTCTAAGCAGTGTTGCTGAGTTAGAGAGTTGTGAGGTGTCATTCCTCTGGTCTGATCTCATGAACAGTGAGGAGCAGCTGTGTATTCTCTACTAGCTCACAATTTCCTTCGAAGGGACATTGGAAGGGCTAAATAACAGACATACGATGTCCTTCATTAATGCTGTCGCGATACTGAATTGTTACTGAGCTTTTATAGATACCACTTTGTTGTTTAAAATAGTGTTTGAGAGTTCTAATACATCTCAATATATCTTTGCTTGTTATTTTTTTTGTCATGAAACTTTGCAATTACAGCTGCAGTTAATTTAAATTTGAAACTGATTCTTAACCTAATTAATATGTGGCATTTTTCTATAGCATGCCTAAATCTACTTACACAAAGAAAATGTTTTCCACTGTCTTATTTGAGTGGGAACAGACAGAAATTGCTTCACAAGTGTTAAAGAACTGAGAGAACAAAGATTTGAAGATGAACGCTATATAATTTCTTAGTACATGACTGCTGAGCCAAATGATTCATATCTGCTGTTTTTTCAACCCTACATTTGTATTTTTATGACTTTATGAAGGGTTGGCTTTGCAGAGAGAATTGCTAAATCAGACAAAGAATGTGCCATTTGGGAAAGTGGAAATGTGAGTTTTAATTTTTCAAATTATTTTTTGAATATATATTTAAATAAAAGCAGACTCATCTTTAACCACATATTGCTTATAAGTCATTTAACTTTGTCCTGCCATAAATTGCTTCAACAATGATTAAAGAAATGCCTAATCTCACGAAGGAATCCAGAAATTTCAGAACATCCTGTAAAGAGTATAATCACAGGTTGAATTGCAGGGTCATGGAGTACATTTTGGTTTGGAAGAGCTACAAAATTAAAGACCTTAAAGTTTATAGATACAGAGAGTGTCTGAAATGAATCACTGTTTCAAGGATTAGCTTTAATTTTGTTAATTCTATGCAACTGTGAAGACGAGAAAAGAAATTCAAGTTCACATTGCTATAAAAAAGTAATAGTCTTTTAGTAACCATGAGGATTTGCTTCAACATTCCTATATGCTCAATATAAAGTCCTATTATAATTTTGAAATCATTTTCACAGGTAGAAGCGATTGAAAACTTTTGTTACATGCTCTCCAGGATTGAAGGCTGACCTGCTGGTCAAGCATCTTGGTATGTTTTTCCTTATGTAAACTAAACATTAAATTGAAAGTGAATACTTTCAATTAAATAGTGTCAGAGTGGCATCTCCAACATTAATATTACTTGTAATTGGTACTACATTTTCAAAGTTTGAATGAATTAATTTTGTTTTATGCTATATTTCCAACTATCTTAGTTATATTCACTTTTGACTGAAAAGTTTCAAATAGAAAATGAATTATTCCACTTTCAAATAGGTAATAATAAACAACTTTGAAGATTATACTGAGATTGTTTTGATTGGTCTCTGCTGTTAATAACGACAGACAAAATTAAACTCTCTTAATTTTTTATTTAATTATTAGCATAGTTGAAAGAGAGGCTACTACAATGCTTGGAATAATAACCTTTTTTTTTTTTTTTTTTACAAGGATATGTAATTTAAACAGTCGTGAACCCTGAAGCATTATATTACTTAACTTGCATACTGTTGGTTATACGAATGATGTAACACAAAAGTGTGCTATTTATTACTTTAGCATTCACATTTGTTTCTTTCATTTTAGTGTTGCTTTACCAAAGAAAAATAGTTTTATTCTTAAAAGCTATTATTGATTTTTTTAAGCTTTTTTCTGCTTGTATATTTATATCCGAGTCCACCATGAACGGTTGAGAAACTTTTTCATAAACTGCAACTTTGTGGCAAATATTAGTCTTTACTGAGCCACATCTTCCAGCTCACTCTGGAAAGAACAATCCATTGTTTTAGGAATCAGATGGTTGAGAGGTAATGATTAGTCACTAGCATGTCTATGATATGTGAAAGTAATGCAATAAGGTAAAAATTCCCAATTAGAGTCAATCTTTGCTCCTGCTTTCTGTTTACAGCAAACTGGGCGTCAGACACTATGGAGAATTTTTCCCACCGTAAGTGTGCAGTATAAATGTTTAAATACCAGATGATTAAACACAGAGGAAAATCCTAGCTAAATTATTTTAAAGGCAGTCTAGAACTGCTCTAGAAAATTATTTATTTATTTTTATTTTGTGTTTCAGAGGCATTTCTACAATGAGTTCCTAAAGTAATTTAGAATACTTGTGTTTTAAAGACATTGCATGAGGGTGAATAGTTGTTTCTGAAAACAAGCAGGTTTGATCAGATTCCTGGTAACCTTTTTAAGAGAAATGAAACAGCAAACTGTTCAGATTCAGGCACATGGAAGACCACAAGGGCAGAGGTTGTTCTCAGTTATTCTAGCTACTGTATCCCATATCTTCGGCGCATTCTGTACAACTTTATCAATATGAAAGCAGTGGTCTCTGTACAGGGTTTAAGGGAATCTTCACCTCATTTTCAGATTTTGTATAACATTGGCACATCATCAGTATCCAAAGCTCAAAGAGAAATTGTCTCTCTTTCAAGGGCCACCAAAGGACTCTGATGTATACATCAGACAGTATACAAAAGCTGTCTATAGCTTGGAATCATCTTTATTTGGAAAAAAAAAATAAAATAAAATAAAGATAAGACTCTATAAAGTTTCTGAGCATTTCTAAAGATCTCTGACAAGATATCGTCCTAGAAGCTTCTAGGCCATCTCAGAAGATGGTTCCTTATATACACAGGGCATTTACTCAGCAAGTGTTTGCTGTTTGCATTATTTGTTAATATTTTTTTCAAGACTTCTCTTTCTCCTCATAGGTTATTTCATCATTTATATGTACCAAAAGAAAAAAAAAGTAAGGAGGAGGTGGGGTAACTATGGTGACTTTATGGGCGTGGGCAAAATCTCAATTATAAAGCTATATCTTTGTGCTTTATTTCAGCTTAGCAAATTACTATATTACTTCAGCAATACAGACTATTTTAATTTTTTAAATACTCTTATTTCCATTTTGGGTTGTTGTTTTTTGTTAACAAGCTCCTCTAGTGAAATGTTTCGTTGTAAATAAAGTTATTTAATGTTTATTTCTTACTTTGATCTTTAAAGATGGATAAAGCAACAAGAAATTAATAAAATAAGAGATTACTCTTAAAATAAGGGATGAATAGTCCTTATGTCTAATTTATTTTCAGTATTTTCTGACCTTCGAAAACTCAGATGTCTTTATTTTCCCTCTGAAATTCTTGTATGCCTTTACTGGTCATCAATAGATTTCTCTCTCTTGATCCTCTGTTGATCTTCAATCTATGATTATCTTTCTGAAAAAGAGTTTTTTCTGTGGAATTCTTTGATTTCTATTCCTGTAAGACGAATTTCATATACAGCTCTCAAGATTGGAAGCTGCTTGCAGATTTCTGTGAATGTAGTGCTTGTATTTTCAAATATCAAAATCAAATATCAAGTGTTCTTCAGCATGAGCATATTTAAAAAGAAAGTTTCAACATTTAGTTACTTAATAATTCAATTTCTGCATAGATATTCATTTCTTCTCCACAAAATATCACAGATAGACATTGGATTCCAAGACTTTGCTTATTAAGGATAGTAAGAAGAACAACAAAAGAAGAAGAACAACAACTTTAAATGATGAATATGGCAGTTTTAGCAGTTGCTACAACCCATCACTTCTAGAAACAATGTATGAGTAGCTGAGCGTGACTCTTGGTGTGTTAGACTCTGTACAGAGATTTCTAAATATATATGTAGTAAATCAGACTCAGTTACTGTCTGTCAAATCTATATAGATCTTAAAAATGTCTAAATCTATTTTTGATGTTGAAAATTGAGAGCTATTACTGAGATCTGAGCTCATGTGAGCTTATGTGTTGCTCTTTTAAGAAACTGTATGCTGTTTATCCATGCCCAAGTAGTGCCCAATTGCATCGGGAGTTGCTATGACTGTTCTAAAATCCACATCTCTATACTCAATATATATACGCCTACACAACACATTTTTCCTGGTCTAAAAAAGGAAGAGCTTTGGTAGGGAGTCCTGTCTGTTACCATGCACAAAGCTGGAAGGGCCTTTTGAGCAGCTGCCCTTTGCCTTCATATGAAGGATATTCCTTCTTTGGCTGTATAAAGCCATCAGGAGACCTTGTGCATCAACATGTATCGTGTCCCTTTCGCTTTTAACTTGTTTGCTGTAGTGCTACGGTGAGCAGTGTGAGTTCAACCTGCGACAGAAATTTATGAACTCTGTGGTGGGTGATTATTTTGGGCTGAAATTCAGGTAATAATAAATTTTAATGGTAATGTAACCCCAATCTTCTCATAAAAACTCTACAGACATTCGATATTAAAAGGAGAGTGAGGAGGAACAGAAGGCAAAGTTGTGCGTAATTTCTTTTCATCCCTAATGAATTTCCACATTTACCTTAAATATAGACCTATGCTATGCACTAGGATGAGGGGAAAAGTCTTAAGAAAGTTTGTTCTACAAGCTGTGAAACAGTTCTGCTGTTACTGGAGTAAAGAAACAAAAATGTTTTAGCACGTTCAGAAGAAGCTGTCATCCTTCTCCAGTGTAGTTTCATTAAAACATAGATGAATTTCCCTTGCATCTGTTTCAATATTTTCTGTGACATTTCTATTAATTATAACATCTATTTGTTGTACTAGTGGTTTTCAACCTCTTTGCTCTACCACTGCCCATCTGCTCCACCTACAAACCCTTATTGCCAGGATCCAGAACAGTGAATTGACCGTATCACAGTTGCTTCCCCCGCAGCCAGATGTCATGTGAAATCAAAATATTTAGCTGTGGGGTAGTCTTTCATTCCAGAGAGGCTTCAGTCCTTTAGAGAGAACAGTCCAAACTTCCCAGTCTCCCTGTGGAGTAGATACAGCTATTGGCTTCAGATTGGAAGCATTCATTTGGTTTAACCACTGTAGTTGAGAGAGACACACTCGAATAACTGAAATCACATGAATAAAAAATGACTGTAAGTAGGCTCAGGCCCAAGTCTGTTTACCAAGAACACTGTGTTCCATTGTGGGCTTTATATTAACAGAAGATGCAGTCAACCTCAAGGGAATTCTTAGAAGACTAGCAGAGGTGTTAAAAGTAACACAATGGGGCAAAAAAAAAAAAAAAAAAAAAAAGATCAAGTGAGACACAATGTATCAACTTGAAAAAATGTGGCTTTTTTAGGCTAAAAATTCTAAACAGGAAAACATATAGAATACAGAATATATACTTTTCCATTCCTTTTTCTGCTAAGATATATCTCAGTGTGGACTTGTGTTTTCTTAGGATTCTTTGGGTTTTTTTCTACTACACTAGACACTATCATTTATTATACATTCCCATCTCCAGTATGACAGGTCAAACTGGCAAAATCAAGTATATTCACCCCCTTAGAATTAAAATAATAAAGCATTATTTAGCTTAAATGAGAAGCAGAGAAACTCTGGTGTTAGAACTCCAGGGATCTGAGTGAACACAGCAGCAAAACAGAAGTGTGTATCAAAGAGGTCAAGCTTTAAGACGGACAGGGTACGATGAGTAGTCTCAGGAGATTTTCCCACCTCTAGGTTGCCATATATAATATCTAAAATTATACTTGTTATACTTACTTAATATAACACTTTTTATCCATTATCTGAAAGCAAGGCAGCATTATTGTTCTGATGAAGTGTTCATCTTCACTTATAGCTCCTAGAAGGATGCTAGTGAGACAAAAAGGAGTTAAATGATGTTATATCTGTCATCCTTAGAAAGCTGAAAAGGCAAGGTCTATACATACAAGAAACAGATAGCTTAAAAGTGGAAGGAAAAAAAAAAAGGTAGTCTCATTGAATACCAACAGAGCTGCCTGGAAAACACCCTTGGATCTCACTGTCCCAATCTGTTTTTGTCCAAACATCTAAATATTTGACCTCAAAACCACCTGATGGTGATGCTTTGGAGAAGTATAGATTATCTCACTGCTATACGTACTACCATATGTTTGATTGGACTCTTGTGTTGCCCTATGACCTGTCCTTACATTGAAAGAAACGTGGCCGAGAGGTCTGGTGTGAATTGGTCTCTCCAGACTTTGTGCGGGTGATCTATGAAGTATTCTTCATAGGTGTTCCTCTTCTTCCATTGTCTGTAAACAGGAACTAGAGGGTGATGAGCCTTCTAGTTGTTGTGCAAGAGAAATTGACCCTGCCTTTCACTATTAGAAATTCTATACTCAGCTTCTCTGGCATTTCTCCCCCGCCTTTTTTCCCCTCTATCCTCTTTTCGCCTCCTGGTCTTTCCCATGCTTCTCTCCTTAGCCTCCCATCTTGTCTTTCTCAATGACTTCCCTTCCTCTGGTTATTTGGTTTTGGTCTTGCCAAAGTGATTTCTTAAAAGTTCTGAGTTTAGTATGAACATCTGGAGAAGATGATGCTCAACCATTCTTATAATAACATGAGTACATTGTGCTACTGGAGCACACTCTCTCTCTTGGGAGATGAAATGGTAAGCAGAAAAAGGCAAAAGATGTGTGCCAACGAGGGAGACTGACATTGGTACATATTTCCTCACCAAAAAACAGAAGTCCAAGAACTGTGCAATAAAGTCTTTTGTAATACAGAAATTGCACCATAAGAATCCACATGGACAAGGCTCCAGGCTTGCAGTCATACAGAGCATATCCATATCCAAATTGCAGCTCTTGTTCCACTGCTGTCTATTGAAGAATAAAAGCTGTTTCTTGCTAAGAGAGCTCTAGGGGACAAATACTTGATCTTTCTAGAGCTTTGGGACTGCATTTATTGCCTAGATTTCTCATGATGAACTCACCTTTCTTTGTTTTCTACTGTGTCCACAGACAATTCAGTCAAAAAATCACATTCTTCTTTTCTAATGGCTATACCCAAATGTAGTATGGAGCATAATCCCTATAAGATGCCAGTGGTAGGATGTGGCAATATTTTACATTCAGCTTGTGCCAATATATGTACGTACATAAGGTGTAATGCACAGATGACTGGGACCCGGTTTTTATACTTTAATTCTTCATCTTCCGAGACATCTTTTGTTAGAAGAATGTGAGGGAAAAGTGAGGGAAATGTTCTACATTTATCAGGTCAAAAGATTTCCTTGTAAATGAGAATTTTGTTTTGTTTTCTGGTAGCAAAGGTGCAAATTTACTTGCCCTGAACCCAGGATGGTAATTACCCACCGTTTCTGTTGAAAAAAACCCTTTTACATACATGAGATGTGAGTTCTCTTTTATAGAAAACACAATATCAAGACAAAGTTCTTTAGTAAATAGAAAGTCAAAAGACACGTGATCACAGGATAGGGTTTCTGTTCATTAAAATGTATTCATAGTCATGCTGCAGACACTTTCCTCTTTACATTTTTTGCTTCACATGGATGTGCAGATGTGTGATTTAAAGTGGCTGAAGTGGATTTTTTTTTTGTTGTACAATTAAGCATAAAACAGAGTTTCACTTAATTTGTCTCAAAAAATACCTGTTTCCTCAGGGATTCATCAGTGCTTCATGGCAATATCATTAATTATAATTCTCAGTCCAGCACATTAAAAAGAAAATGTGGATTTATCTGTATGTCTAAGCAAATTCTTCCAATCTGACTATTGTGAATGAAAAAGTTCAAGGTCTAAAAGGTGTTTGGCAGCTTGGGGTACTCCTGCCTCCTCTACTCCTACCGGAGTTCACATAGTGTATTTGTTTTATACCTCTGTGGTCTTGAAATAGAGAAATATAGCTGGGTAGAAGATGATGTCAGCCTCCCTGTTATCCAAAGATACAGTGAGTATGTGTGTGTGCATGCTTGGAAGAAGGGAAAAGATGCTGACTTCGAACCCAGGTTGGCCAGCTGTGTCTGCCATGCCATTCCTGTTGCTGGACCCGTACTGAGAGAGGAAAAACTGACCTTTGGACTCTCTCCTCTGCTGCTGCAGCTGTCAGACAAAGGTTTGAGCTTCCTGCGAAGTCTGTGAAGATATCATCTTTCAAAAGGGCTAGGGAAAGCTTTGTAGAAGCAGGGAGATTGGAGGAGAAACCTCTCTCCTTTCTCCTTCCCATCTTCAGGGCATTTGTCTGCTGGTGTGCCAGGAATTAAATGATTTTCTGTCTCCTCTGCCTATACATTCTGATTTCCTGTGCATACTTGGGCCCAAATCCTCAGCTGCTTTGGCATGGCTCTCCCAGCGTTGATGGTGCTACCCCTTGCAGCTGAGGACGCGGCCACCGGCGTTATTCTGAGACTCTCTGGCCGAATGCGGAGAGCAGCATCTGCTGGTCTGTGCTCGCTGACCAGGTGAGCAGCTGTTACAGCCGTGAAGCCGAGTAGGTGCGAGTTCTGCAAAGGGAGTGCTCTGTTTTAGGGAACTGAGTCCTTGCTGCTGTTCTGTGTTTTCTTCAAGGGTGGAAATGTGGACACTTTTGGCACAGAGCTAAGACCTCTGGGAAACTGCAGTTTACATGAGTCTGAAAGTCCGTCTTTATGCACTCTCTTAATTTTTTTAACCATTTCTTTTCTCTCCTGGCAGAAACTAACCCCAAATTTGGATTTTTCATTTTCCTTTTTACATTTTGTGCCTGAGTTTCTGCCAGATTACACCCATGCGATGCTTGAGCTGTTGGCCACATAACTGGTGAGTGAGCTTAAGGAAGTCTATATTTTCTGCACCTTAATCATCTTAAGGGCCACAAAACTTCATCTCTTGCATCTGTAAACCAGTCACATGGGAAGGAAGGGCTGGAAGTACTGAGCTAACTGAAATCACTTGCTGAGTGTTTGGAGAAATCCTTCCACTTTTTAGGAGGAATGTGACAACTGTTAAAAACCACAGAGACAGTTTGGACAGGATGGGGAAAAAAGAATACAATATTCCAGTGGGAACTGTGGGGGAAATACAGAAACAGAATGCAATGTAACACATACCAGGATCTCTTTTTTGGTGCAAAATAATTCATAAATGGAGGGGCAAGGGGTGTAAGGGAAAAGAAGGATAGGAAAAAAAGACTTCCCCTCCATGAAATGGATATTATTTAAAAACAATAGCTGCAAGTTTCACAAATTACTGAAAAATACGATAGAGAAGAGCACAGACACAAATGTACAAGTGAAGAGAGGGTGTGGGAGAGCAAGAAATCTAAAATCAACTGCGTACGGCTGATAATTTCAAGACTACAGGAGGAATTGTTATTCTGATCTATGTATAATGCTTCTTGATACTGTCTAATTGCAAAGTATATGGAAGAGAATTTTACTAAAATTGTTATCATGGAACATAAAATAGTGGGGATTTCCTTGTGGGGACTTCCTAAGGTGAACTTTAAACAAGACTTTAGATCTTTCTGTCTTTATAAGACTGTTATTTTGGACTTGCTTTTTTTTCATATGAAAATGATTATTTTGCCGCAGCTGCAGAAATGAAGGTTTCAAAAGAATTTAGCTCCTAATTTCCTCCTAGGGTAGGTAAATAGCTTTAAAATTCTTTCAGTCTACTAGCTAAAAAAATAAAAAATGCCGCCAGAAATTCCTGGCCTTATCAGGTGGGTATTGAACACTTTGGAGAATCTAAGCCTTATTTAGCTGCCTATTTGGGCACTACTTGTGGTTGGTGGAGCATGTGAAAATTTGCTATCTGCTGCGAATGCCAGAACAGGGCTACTCAAGCCCTCTTGTTGAGTGGTTGGAACCTCATCGTAGGTTCCACTTGGTCTGAAATGTGGTTATTTCTGCTTGAGTTCAGGTTTGCTGTATTTCTGTAGGCTTGACCTGTGGTTTTCTGAGTACTGTTGCTTGTTGATGAAATCCTTCTGGTTGTGGAGGGTTCTCCACAGGTCACTTGCCCAAGTCTCATGGCATCCCGTCACATACTTGTCTCTGTGCTTCAGCCCCTTCTGGAAGCATTGCAGTATTTCTTTTTGTTTGTTTGTTTTCTTCCTGAAATGAATCTAAAATGTTATTTGACTCAAAACTTTTCCTGTTGTTGCTGTTACTGGTCCTAGGAATGTGTGTAAGTAGCATAAGTAAACCCGCTCTGAAGAAACTACATTTGAGGACTCTTGATCTCTGTGCTGAACTTTGGAGCCCCTTTCAACACCAGTGAGTGCAGAAATCTGCCTGCAGAGCTCAGGTCCTAATTTTGTAACCAGGACTCTGCTGCATTTTGCCATAATACAGCATGTCGTCAGAAGCATGAAGCATACAGCCAAGGGATCCCAGCTCCCAGGCTCCTACGCTTTCTCTGGACAATAGTTTGCTCATAAAAAGCAGCAAGTTATGGACTAAAGAGTGCTTCATTTAAAACTATCTTGGTCTTTATGGCTAAAAGGATTTAATACAGCAGAGCAATTACTAAACTGTGTTACTGCCAAGGAGGGTGGGGATGGTTGTATCTTATGAAAAGGTTTTGATTGCAACAGAAAAGCACAGTAACCACTTAAAAATATCTTTGCTAATGTTTTATTTTAAAAATGGAAGAAGTGAGTCAGCACTGAAAGCTCTGTATTCCCTGTATGTCCAAGCTTGGCTCCTCTGGAGAGTGTCCCCATTCCTTCCCCCAACCCAATCTATGTTGCTGTCACAATTGAATACAGCTACTCCTAATTTAGCAACACGCATTTGCTACCTTTGTTGCATGGGCCCTGAAAATAATTCTGCAAAATTTTCTGCCACAGGATTTTTTTCCAGAGCTGCAAGTATGGGTGGCCTCTCTGCACAGAAAACCAGAGCAATAATGCACAGGAATCAGCATGTTCTGAGGCACTGTTGGATCAAGATGGTCATAGTGGTGACACAAAGCTCCACAAGACAGAAACCAAATGGCTTTTCATATATGATTTATGCATATATCATTCATATATTCTGTGAATATATTACTTATTCACAGTGACTCACCTATGGAGTCAAGCTATTGCAAACACCAGGGGCTTCTGCTCTGGACTTGACCAGCTCTAATTTAATACTGCATTATGTGCTGTGATAAGAGGTTAAAGATATGTTTGAGAGGGTCCCTAACAGGTACTGGGTCCATACTCCATTGATAAGTGTGGATTGTTTTCTGTCATTAAGAAGCAGAGTCTGTCCTGTTGACACAGAGATAGGTATGGTATGAACACATGTGGAACATACCATCTTCTGCCTCTTCAGATAAAAAAGCTTCCTGCCTAGCATGCAGTTTTTTACCTTAAGGAAAAGCTATATTACCTATTTATTTATTTTTGCTCCAATATCTTCTGTAAGTCTGACATTATTTTTTAATGCACACTGCAAACCTAAGCAAAATACACAGCATACTATGAAAGAGATATGTTACATAAGAGGTCTCTAAGGCTTACACTGTGCTGGACTGCAGTACAAACTGTCTCTGGCATGGATAAAAACCATCTTGCAACTCGGATTAACACTGATTCTTGTCAGGGTCTCTAGATTTGAGAATAGAGAAGGAAATGTGTGTGTGCTGTTTTAGTGAGTCTTACCAGCTATATAAACCACAGTTTGAAAGTCTGATGTGTATCTAACCATCATCATGCCTGAACTGCGTTAGATAAAAGGGGCAATGAGCTCCAGTTATGCAGCCCTTACTGCCATTCCGCCGCTTGCTGATTCTCCTCTGCAACCAGACAGGGCTATTCGCATATAAACCCTAAGCATTTGTCATGGTTTGCTGCAGCATGAGAGGAGGAGGAAGAAATTTTGAATTCTCTATAAGCTAGATTCTGTCTCAGCCGCGCTGCGGAGATTTAGCTTAACCGCTGCTTGCCAAACGATCAGAGCAAGGCAGTCTGTTTTCCTATCTGTGGCTTCCCTGCAAAGCTCAGAGTCCAGTATCTGGAAGATCGCCTGAAGCTCCAGGTGGTTGAGTCCCACTCCTCAGATATTGCGGGTTTCTCTTTTCGCAGGGCAAGGCACAGCTTCAGACATCCATGGGAAGCACTTCCTGCGACCAAGCTCACCTGCTTCCACTGTCAGTGTAAGTATTGCGTGCAAGCACTGGCAGTACATGCAAGCATGTACAGGGAGAACCCTGCTAACACCTTCCTAGACATCTCTTCCCCTAAACAAATGCCTAAATATCCAGCACCAAAACAGAGCATTCCAATGCATGCATCTTTTCCTTTACTCTTTTCCCCAGTGCTTTCAGAAAGTCTAGATGCCAAATATGAAGTGTAGCAGTTACCTGCTGCAAACCACAACCTTGCCTCTCAAATTTATTGAGCACTTTTGACTTTCATGTGCTTATGCCTTAGGCCGAAATTCTTGTTAAGCTGTGTCCTCCTTTTGTTCCTCATTTGTCAAGGGCAATTTTTGATGCCAAGCTTATCCTTGAAAGGACTGCCGCCTTGCTGTTCCGTAGCCTTAGCAAAAGGTGGTTTGCTTAGAGATGCAGATAAAATTGCCAACCTTTTATCAGGCAAACCATCTTCAAAATATGTTTTCTTTCTAGGAGAAAGGACTACACACAAGCCTATTATGGCCTTGTGTATTTCTAGCCACGTAGTTTGTACTGCGAATGAACTGATAACTCCACAAAACAGTACGGAGACATTTGATGAGTGTGCCCAGCAGCGTGCGAGGCCACGGGGTGGGAAGCCAAAGGTGTGAGGAACCGGCCTGGGTGCTGCTCCCTTCCATGGGGGAGAGAAGGGGAAGGCTCATGTGAGGGGGAGAGCGACTGCGTTGCCTCAGGGCTGCCTTTTGCTGAGCTGCTGAGGAGCTGCTGCTCCCACCCTGGTCCCTGTCCCATGTTGCCGGGAAAGGGAGATTGAAGCAGTTTCTGGTGGGTACATGATACAAAATATTTCAGTAAATCAGTAAATCAAGCATCAGGATCATGACACTGTTCCGAATAGTGAAGAAGAAGATTATGAGAAACAGTTAAGATTTTGAAATACATTGTATTGATCTGCCTTGGAAATACAGTTTGTCTGTAGTTGAATTTATGAGTCTATGATATTTTCTCATTTAGAACTCATGGATTTCTAAAGCTGCATGTCTCTCTTTTATTTGATGAGTGCAGAGTATGTGGATTTACACTGTGCAAAAGTTGATCATCAACTAAATGACATGCTTGAGATATTTGCAACAAACTCATTTAGCTAAGATCTCTTTCCCTCCCCCCATAAGATATCTGCCTCTCTCACCCTTGAAAGTGTGAACATTCTGAAGAATTTGGTAGTGCATTTTCAGGATTCTGTTCCCATTATTACAGGCAAGTTTTTAAGAAGTCATGATCTATGTAGTCCAGAGAATAAAGGCAAAGTGTTAAGTCATCTACTGCCAGCAGTAGCTTCTCATGTAACTGTGAAAAACTGGCCTGTAGGAACGATATGAACACATAACTACTCTTCTCAGAAGCATATTCCCCTTCCTCCCCGCCACATCCTCTCCATGTAAATGTGGCCCTGAAACTACTTTTGGGACGTGATTTCTGCATGCTGCCTTTGCACCTTTGTTCCTCCGGCAAGCTGCTCTTGAAGACTATTGTGTAACTGCAGAGAGAGGCAAGATCTGGGCACTAGTTCCTGCCACAGTGAGGGTAAACCCCACCAAGAAGGCTTGGCGCACAGGACCCCTTTCTAGTGAGTGCGTGCTCTGGCCGCCTGGTTTTGGTGGGTTTACCTAGCTTATACTGTGAGTGTAAAGTTGAACTCCTCTGCTTGTAGGGTTAATGCCAGGAGAGAAGGATCTCAGCCCCTCTCAGAAAGAGGATGGTTTTGAAATGCTCTTTTTTTGGAATGCAAATGAGCAAAAAAGAACAACATTTTGAAGAAATGCGTGTAAGAACCTGTGCTAAGTTGGGCCTAAAGATCTCTGGAGTCTGGAATGGAATCCCAGAATTATGTTTCATTCTTGAGGTACATTTAGCAAAATTATTGGCAAAGCAAACTGTCCAAATAATATCAACTCATTAAAGGGCCATCCATACTGAGGGTAAGTGTCCTGCTTTTGCCAGTTCTTTTAGCAGTGAGATTTTTTAAAAGCAGCATTTTTTGAACAAGACATCCATCAGAAGAATAATATCACAGCTGTGAAATCAAGTACCATTTTAAAAAGGATACCAGAATAAAGATGCTCTTAAAAGCCACAAGAAAGCACGCATTTCAAGATAAGACAGCTTGGTTACTTTGCAAATGCAGGCAGATTTGCAGGCTCCTGTTGTTAGGGGGCATAAATGACGCAAATCGTGAGCCATAAATGTCTGTTGCTGTGAAAGAGTGGGTGCAGTTTTGGGTGAGCTGTGGTGTGATGTTTCCATCTGATACCTAGAGTCAGCCAATAGCAGTAGGTGATGAGAGGCTGAAGAGCACAACTTGTTCCGTTAGCACCTGAGGCTTCATCTCTGTGGCACATTTACTGCACGCTGCACAACAAGCATCTATCGTTACCTCATTGATGTCTCTGAATTTGGTGCATGCAAACTGAAAGTACATTTATTTTGCTCGCATCTTTAGTGTCTAGTGACTGTTTCTTGAGAGATCTGGTTCACTCCACCAAGAAATAGTTTTTAATGTCCTGTTGTGTGCATTGATTACGTCTGTAGATGTGCATCTTTCTAGTCTGCTTTCATTTTGCAGGAGCAGTGTCTACTGCAGGATTTCACTCTCCACCCTCTGCAGTAATAAAAAAGATGGGGATTTCAAAATTTTGCCACATTACTGTTTTCCCCTGCACGATTTAGAAAAACATCACTTCCAGACCCCTTAACGGGGTCATAAATATGATCAATCAGTAGCTAATATGGGTTGAACTTATGTAGAGTGCTGAGAGGAATGGATGTTTCTGATCCTCTTGTGGGGAAATAGAAAGTATGATCAGTGTTATCTCAGGACTGTAGATGTGCTTGCCTGTACTATTTTACTGGTTTTGATAAGATGTTCTCTAGAGTGAAGGGGGCACCCTAGGAATTAAATTTGATGGAGGAATAGGACCTAACTAACACAAAAAAAGGATTGGTTTAACAGAGAAGATGTTATAGTTTGCTCTCAGGAACATGGAGCTGTGGCTTAGTGCCTACTTCACAGGGGTTTGAAAGGCTGTGGCTGAGCTTGTTTTGCATAAGTGCAGTGGGAACTTTTGGTGCCAGCTTTCAGGAGACCAAGCAGCCTGAAAAAGGGCCAGCTGCTATTGAGTGCAAGCAGAGGTAGTTTAGAGTACGTAGGTAGTGAATACTGCATTGTAAACAGAGGTTTAACCACCCCCTCCGCAGATGACCTATTTCTTCAAGTACTTTCTTCTGACATCCTCTCATGCTGGCTGCAACATCCTCTGGATGTTGTGGGTTTCGTTCCCCTTTCAATTTTGCTGGTTATATTGGTTTGTAAGAAAGCTCATTTCCCAGTGAGCCTGAATTAATTTTCAAACTGTTAAGTGTCAGGAGAATCCAGTCTCTCTGGATTTATTTTTTCCCTTATAGCTCTATGTTGCCATACCTGCCTTTTAACTCAGCCTAAGTAGTAAGAACTGAGTGAAAAGACCTAATGGCAACTTTCTGATCTTTTGGCACACTGGAAAATGTCCTTCTCTGTGATCCAGATTCAGATCCAGTTTATCTCCAAAATATCTTGATATATGGGTTAGTATAATTAAGACAATTTGAGAATTTTTCTTTTCAGTGTGAATTATTTCTGCCTTTGCACATTACCATGCACTAGTAGAATTTACATCTATGGCACAATGAAGATAAATTACAGGTAATTAAAGATTTTTTTTAAATGCAGCAAAGCAAGGTATGTATAAGATTTTTTAGTACTTTCTCCAGATGGAATTTTGTGGCTGTAAATGAGAAAATAAAAAATGACTACATGCAAAAAAAAGCACTTTGATACATTTCTAATGTATGAAATCCTCCTGATTGTGCTGAGAGAAGAAAGTGTACTTAACAGACGGGCTGTACTTAACAGAAAGGTGCAAGTTAAAGTGCTTCTTATGTCTTAACCTGCACATGCTTCTTTGCTATTGTCAATTGTTTTCCCTGCCACATTAATCTCTTCTGCTTTTTTTCCCCAGCCTATTAATCTTCAGATAGAGGTCCCTAACTAAAGAAAACACGTAAGACTGACCAGTCAGGCACCAGCCAGCTGTGGGAATGACTGGATTTGTTATTTCTTGGGATCCCTTTGGTGAGATGGTGCCAGTGCCTGCACACCCTTTGGAAGAGGATATGTTCCTTCAGGCCCAGAAGAAGGATGACCCAGGGCTCCTCTGTGAGTGACACCGGACAGTGGAAAGCTCTGTGGTTCACAGTTACCTGGTAGTGCTGTGGAACCACCTGGTGCCCCAGTGTCGTCTTGTCCTGGATTGCTGTAAGAGGTGCTATGACCAACTGTGAAAAAGAGCAGCTTACGCTAAACCCCAGTGTCATTAAGCATCCCAGTTTCCTCTTGCTCCGTGAATCTAACTTTCATCTTCCCCCTTAAACCAGAGGGGGTTTGCTCTTAAAGCAGAGACATGTATGTGGAGGTGCATTGGCTCTGCTCTTAAAGACTAGGGAAGCACCAGCTTTTCACAAGTTCATAGTATATATGAGCACAGTATATATCTTGTTATGATGCTAATGCTGCAAGAGCAATGTTAAATGTGAGTTAAGTATCTTTACAAATCATATCACTGTTAGGTTCAGAAAAAAGGGTTTTCTTCTGATTGGCTCTAAATATGAGGAAAAGGAATTAAGGTAAAATCAAGTCATCAAAAAGGAGAAGAGGTTAGTTCCAAAGTTTAGCTGCTATTCATACCTCCTCATAATTAAAAATAATAGAAAACATTTACAGTATTTAACATATAATATCATTACAATGTTTCAAAATCTTTGTCCTCATTCCAGCATAAATAACAAGCAGCTAATGTGACTCTAACAGTTTCATACTGTTACAGATAACATCTGTGAATGCAGCGAGTAGTGGAAGAGCAAAATGGAATACCAAAGAAATCTTTACTCATACTCCTTCACTGAAAAGGGCCCAGGGAAAGAAGTGTCTTAATTTCTTACTTTTGTACTGAAATAATAGTGTACATCAGTAAAAGTGATTGGAAATGAGATATAAGACTGCAGACACTATAAGGTATCCCAAAGACTGCCAGCTGCTGTGATTTTCTGGAGTGGCAGCTGTATTTCAGGTGGGATATTATAAGGCAATCAAGATAGCAGGAAATGCCTACATTTAGGCAGCTGAATCCCCTACTAGGTAACTATAACCATTTCTTATGTTGTGTTAAAATAAAGTAGACCTGCAAGGTAGGTGTAAGGATAGAAGGATGATAGCAGAAGAAGGATGATTGCTCATAACTTCCGGGAGAAGATGCAAACTCCAAAAAGTCTATTCTGTAAAGCTAAGTCCTAGTTCTTACAGTGAACACACTGAAAGAGGCTTTGAAGTGGGACTATGATGTTTAGTGCATAAAATGTTGCTGTTTTAAGAGGTATACAGTGATGTCTTTATAATATATTTTATGACAACTGTATAATGGCTGTCACTCTGCATATTGTAGTGTAAAAGAAGGTTAATGTTCTTTTGAAGTTGTGGTTTATTGCTTGTAATTTTTGATTTTTATTTAAAAATATGATGAAAGAGGCATTTTCAACATTTACTATTTGTAATCTTTTAAAAAATGAAAATCCGAATTGTGCAAAGCTGTGAGTGAGCTGTGAGCTATAAAACTGATCCTGAAATCTGTAATCGAGTTGCTATGAAGGGAGTGTGAGAAACAGCCCAAGATAGTTTAACACACTGAATTTAGTTCTCTGATATAATAAAATAAAAACTCTTTCAACGATGTTAGCCTGTTTGTTCCTTAAAAACAGGAAGATCCTTGTACCTGAATTGAGTATTTTTCAGTGAGAACATCCACAAGCCCTTGTTCCCAGCACTAGGACTGTCTTGGCCGCCAGAGCGAGCCTGGGCATCCATGGACCTCTGTGCTATGACTGACTTTACGTGAAGTCAGTGAAGATTTTCTGCTCCAGCTCGTGTGGGGTGGTTCTGCGACATTACCTGCCCTCTGCTAAGCACTGGAGGTAACAAAGCTGCTGGCATCTTGGTTATGGTTGCAACAAAATTCCCCATATTTATCAAAAACCTTTCATATTACCTTGCAAACTAGTCCGTTGGCTGTCTTAGATTGAATTAGTCCCATGCCAGTATATCTCAGTGTGTTTAAATGAATATGCATATCCTTTATTTCCTACAAGGTGATGAGAGCTCCCATTACTCAGTAGTTTCAATGGAAATTCAGAGTCTTTGTCACCTTGCAGCATTGTGCCAATAAATTAAGAGCTTTTGAGGCTAATCTGCTTTGTAGCTTTGAAGTGCCATACACATTTTTAGTACTGGGTAAATAATAAGTCATGCTTTAACAATATTGCCTTGTAATAAAAATAAATAAATGCATGATGAAAGCCAGCCCCGGTAGTGAGCGATACTCTTTTGTAAGAGTTTTCCTGTGCCATTGGGGAAGACCCCAGTTCATTCTCAGTTGCCTGAAAGAGACTGCTTACGAATTTTCCTTAAGTCTGATTGAATTAAAGTTTCTAATAGCTTTTAGGGCTAACAGATTGTTTCTATAATTAAAATATAAAGCCTCATGATAATAAGTGTAGTTAAGCAAATAACATTACACATTCATATTAATGCTGTGAATGATCAACCTGCATGAAGACTGTGGCAACGAGACGGGCTCTAAGCAGTGAAACACACTGCGCTGTGGGTGCAGCTGAGCTGCTCCCGGTTCCCCACTGAAGGATGACCCCGCGGCTCTCTCCAAGCAGCTCCTTAGATGGGAGCTGGAGGAGCACACTAAGGTGAGGCGAGCCGAGCTCAGGCTTGCCCCATCCCAGCCCGCAGTCAGGATGTGTTTGCAGGGCAAGCAAGGTGCTCTCCCCTGTGTTTCTGCCTGGCTTCAGCCTCTGAATTGCCTCTTCTAAAGAGTAAACACTATGAACTCTAAAGGAACTCCAATATTGACAGGTAAATTATATTTTAAATAGCTTTTGTTTAGTTACTGACAAAAGCAAAAGAATGTGTGTGTTTACAATGTGTGACATATTTACTGGTGCCTCAGGAACAGGCATGATGAATTATTCTCCTCTTGAGAGCTAATATGGAGTATAACCTATACTTTAACCTCCTTTTAACTGCATCATTTATTATGTGGCTTTGTGTCTCTAATCTGTTAGAGTATGTCTACATGGCAGAGCTTAAGAGATATTAGCTCAGGTCCCAGGGAGAACTGACATGTTCATGTGGTCTAGCAGCCGCAGTGCAAAGCCTGAGCTTTGGCAAATTTTGCTAGGGCCATTTAAGAAGGTACCGCACAGTGACCCTAAACTTTGCATAGAGATTGCAGCACATATTCCTGCCTGACAGTGATTTGGTGTTTGTGCAGTAACATCAGTGCTGTGGCTTGTCCTCAAGCCTGTTGTTTGGAGCCAGCTGGGATGATGTCCCTGGTGCATCTCATGGCATGGTGCACAGACACATACCGTGTGCCCTGCTGGCATTACTGAGGTAGGAAGGGGTTTTTTCGCCCCCTTTCACCACTAGCTTGTTGCGACTCCAAATCATACAACTTGCTGAAGAGTTTGTGGCTGAGTCTGGAACTGAACCAGCATCTTTGGTGTCCCAGCCTATTGTCCCAGTCACTCTCTGTTCTTCAGGGTCTGAGTCAGCTCTCCTCAAACATCCTAGTTTCCATTTTTCCATTTTGTTCTGACATTGTGTTCTTTCCCCCAGCAAACTTCTGTCTCCCATCTATTTTCCCTTCTTGCTACTCTTCATTATTCAATCCTTAAATATTCAGATAACTCAACAAAGAGTAATATAATGATGTGGAAAAAAGTAGTTATGGTTGTATGATGCTACATAATATAGTTGCTTGTTGGATTAGAGATGTCTAATTTTGATCTGTTTATGAACATGTTACCCTTTTCCAAATACTAGGATGATTTCTTTTTTTTCTTTAGCCCATGGTTGATCCTGTAAGTTCAATAGTATTTACATTAACTTATTAAAAAAAAGAACAGAATACTAAGTTCTCTTTTTGGATAAATTTATAGATTTCCCAGTGTGCAGTTGCCATGTTTGGACTGGAAAAATTGTGCAAGTGCTAGAATATCATATAAGATAAAAGCAAAATGGAAGCATTTCATTTAAAGATGGTCATAAGAAGCAAAAAAGTCTTCTCTAAAGACATTCTATGCAGTTCTACATTTTAGAGTTGCAGGTAGAGGTATTGAAGTGATTATATCATAGAAGCAAAACCAAGAAACTGCAGTTGTATATTGGTGAGATCAGCATCGAAAGGAGAGAGTTTGTTCTGGAGGATGATTTCAGGCTCAGAGGCATTACTCAAAGCACACAATGTTACTAGTAAGAGCAAGTATTACACCTCACTTGACATTATTGCACTGATTCATTCACTGATTCCTTTTGTTTCACCTTCATGTCTGGGAAGATCTCTTCTTCGTAGGTTAATACTAAGACATGTTTACATTTTTTTTTTTAAAGAAACAACTAAAAAGTAGCTTGCTTTGGAGAAATAGTTTCTTTAAATGATGCTGGCATTAAGATTCAGTGTTAATGTATTAGCCACATTAATACTATATAAGTACATTTCAGTTTGGTGAGGATTGGCCCAGGTGTTTCTTTCATTTATTCCCAATCAAACATGCCTTTAGAGTCATAATTAAATAATGTTTGCATGTAGTGGGAGGAGGAGAGAATAGTTTAAACCTCTGTAGCTTGTTTTATGGATACCATACTGGTTTTCCTACAGTGAAATCAATTTTCCTCTATTTTTCCCTTTCCCTCTATTTTTCCTCTTCCTTTACCCCTTTTCTTTTCCTCTTCATGAAAGCTGGACACTGAAAACAGAACTTGTTTGTTATTCTTTTGGTCACTTTTCCTTTCTAGTTTTGACAGGGAGCTGCAATGTTATGGCTTGCCAGTAATAGTAAAATCTTAATGAGGTAATTGAGAAGTCCCCCTCGTGAACCTGCCATATGCAAAGCAAATACAGATCAAATATAGGAAATATCCGGGCCAGTATTCAGGTTTATGGATAGTCCTGTCACACAGAGCACAGAATTGTTCATTTAGCCATTTGTATGACCATCCTTGATAAATCTTTTCCACTTAATTTTATCTTTCCTAGTAATACCTCCTAGGTAGGTAGGTGGTTTCTTCCCAGTACTTGATCAAAGTAGCCCTGGCTTTGGAGAGTACCCAGATCTGGTCTGGAGATTCACACCCACTTCTAACCTTTGCAGATCATGAACTAACTTAGGCACTACATCTTTTGCAGCAAGCTTTTCTTTTCCAAAGACTGCACTTTTGCTGAGACTGCCTCTTTAGAATAAGAGCAATGAAAAATCAGAACCCAAAGTCCCCTCTCTCTTTGGCATTTTTTAAAGCATTTTTCCTATTACTGCAGTAATTTCTGGACTTTGGAGATGGCTGAGCTTTCAGCAGATCAGTGCACGACAGCACACTCAAAACAAGGAAACTAAGACCTGCTCTTGCTGCTGTCATGTTCTAGGCAGTCTGAGCAGTGACTGACTCTCGGCACGAGGGTTATGCTCACAGTGCTCTCTGGCAGGCTGCAAAGGTAAACGCCCAGAGAGGCAAGGCAGTGGCCGTGGGGTGAGCTGTAAATACAGCAGTCTGTGAATCAAACCGCTCGCTCTCTCCCGCCCTTTCTAGAAATCTATCAAGCTGGCAGGCTGCCCTGCTCGAAATAAATGTGGAAAATATTATGTAACTTTGCCCTGTGCACTGCACTGACAGCGTAGGCACTAGGCAGGTTTTAGTTACACTATCTGCTGTGGCTATTTTTGGTGACCAAAGGCCTCCCTCTTTAAATTTATGTCCCTATTTCCTTTCCCCCACCCACTCTTCTTTTTTTCATTTTTTTTTTCGCTGACGACAGAATGCTCCTCAGCATCTGCAAACTGGAAAACAACACCAGCAAAGTTGTTTAGGGGCAGGCTATTCCCTTTTTTTGAAAAATACTGACAGAAGGAGGGTTTTGTAGCTTTTAACTAACCATAGCCGAGCACTGAAGCAGCCCTCTCCCATCCCCTGCCCAGCAGTTATACGCTGTGTCAATAACTCCCTCTGCTGAGAGCTCAACATTCGTTCTCTCCCGCTTGGCTGTTTTCTCCTGTGACAGGACTTTCGCAGAGCAGAAGCAGCCTGTGATGTATAGTAGAGCAGCCTGCTCACTGCAACACGGCTGCCCTTGCAAGGCTATGTGCTCTGGGGAGTGCATCAGCTTAAACCACTCGTCCTCCCCTAGCAGGACTGTTTGCAGACTTGCATCTGAGATCAGGAAAAGATGATAATTCAGTGAGATGACTTTTAAAAGTATTCTTTAAGGAGCCTCTGTGCTGGAGTGGAGGCATTGCTGAGGGACATTCTGCTTAGGGGCACTTCTATGTGCGTGCATCTTAAAGCTTCAATTTCTTCCCTTAGTTTTATTCTCAGAAGTGATTTTTGTTCTAGAAGCAGTAAAATTACAATATGGCTTGTGATATATTGTGCTGCATACTACCAGGTAGGACTCTGAGTGTTGTGTTACTCAGACTGAATTGTCTTAGTGTTTGGAAAATCTATAAATCATCTCAACTCCAGCTGGCGTAGAGTTTAGGGAACTTCAAGTTAGGACCTTTGTTGGTCAGAGACTACAGATTAGGAATGCAAACAGGTCATTTTTTATTTCCCATCATTACAGGGTAAAGATTTTAAAGTGAAATAGCAGATCTTATTTTCTTAGTTCCTTCAGTGTTAAAGGTGAATGATTAAACTTTATGAAGATTTGGACAACTTCAAGGTTTTTTGAGTTAAATTCCTAGGCTAGAGGTGTAAGGCCCTTATTCATAAAGAATATTTTCCCTCTTGGCTGCCCATTCCTCCAGCACTTTTGAAATTTCCACCAGCATTGCAGGAGCAGGTAACACACTACTAAGTAATAGCTAAACTGCAGCTGTTCACGGCTTGTTTTACTTAGTATTTCCTCAGTAGGTTCAGGAGCTGGGTCAGAAGCAGGTGAGTCATCTTTCTATTTGATGGGCAGATGGCAACTATCACTTCACATTGAACTTGATTTGGAAGTACAAATCAGATCCACTGTACTAACCTTTCAACAGGACTTTTCAATGTTTTAGGAGATTTTGATAATATTAGGGAGGAGACACATGACCAAAGAAACATCTATGAAAAAAAAATGTATATAGGTAAATATATTACATATATTTACCTATATACATATATATACACCCCCTTGCCCTGATTGGCTAGGGGTTAAATTCACATAGGACAGGGAAGGGGTAGAAGGCAGAGAATAGGTAGCAGGAAGGAGCACAGCTGTAGGGAATAAAACCATGCAGGGGGAAGGTTATATAAGGAGAAAGGACCCTCACCTGGTTAAGTTTTCCAGAAGGTGTTATTGAAAGGAGATTTGTAAAGAGACTTGATCATTCTGACAGAAGAGCTACCTTCCCCAGCAGTGAGTGTAGGAGGTAGGCTGTGGAGAAAGGGCTGAGCTTTTGCTGGGAGGTTGAAGCTTTATGGCTGTTGGGGTGAGTGCTTCTCCTAGGTGGAAAGGGCTTGAAAAAAGAGGTGTGGATTGAGAAACTCCATCTTATCTTTATGTTGTAGAGAAAAAGAGATGCTAAAAATAAGTGTGTGATCCACTGAATGTTAGGGTGTGGTCTGGCTGTATATGTGGGTTTCTTCACTTTTAATTACTGCGTGGAATATTGCCCTTCCTTTTGTCTTACTTCTTGGATACTTACAGTCCCTAGAAAAATATTAGCAAAAATACTGGGTATGCCAGAGGAATATTTTGGCATATGTTTGCACTTGACCTTTCCTCAAAATGACATGATGCAAATAAGAATTTGTTTAGATATTAAATCCCTATTTCACAGGTTCAGTGAGTTAGTGGGTCTGCTTGTGACTTGCTAAGTGAAGCCTCTTAAATAAGAGGTACAAAATTACTTAGATAAATGGGGAACAAAAGAACCTGAGCTGATTTTTGTGGGTCTGAACGTAAATTTTTGCCCCCTTTTTTACAGGCTAAAGTGCACAAGGATGGGCAGAAGTATGTAGCTTTGACTGTTCTGATGCACCATATAAGCACTGTTGTCCTTTAAGTTAGCTTGTGTTCTGCATAGATTTTTAGATAAATAGGGAGAGGGATCCTAGGAGATAAGGTCTGTGCTTTGGAGTTCACCTAGACACTTGAACTGCTCAGCTAGTTTTTTTCTTTTAAACAAAGCTAGACTTAGAGTTCCTTAGGGCCCTACAAAATGCACGTTCTAGCTGTGATAGAGCAGCCAGAAACACATCTGTAATACTGCGGGTATGTGGTTGTCCTTGCTGTGCCGCATGGTAAAGTCTGGAGCAGAGACTCGGTGGGACCCTGCTGCTGCCCTCGGGTCTCCAGAGCCAAGTTCAGCTCTGCCTGGTCTCTAGTGAAGAGCGTAATGGCACTGAGGAGCCACCTGTGCCTCCTTGGCCACAAAGTTTGTTTTTTTTCTTCACAAAGTTGCCTTCTCTGGGCGCTTCTCACAGAGTCTGGAGGGTTAAGCAGAAGTTTATTGTTATGTGTGTATTAAGAAAATGAGTAGCTTATAAAAGGTAATTTTATTTTGGATACGCTAGGCAAGCATGCTCCCTCTTTTATCAGTGAAACCCTTATTTAAATATTTTTACTCCTGTCTTACACTGCCCAAATGCCATGCCATGCCATGCTATGCTTGATTTAGTGTTTTTATATGTTAGTTGGTCTCTACAGGTAGAGTAGCACATCTGTTAGAGACCCATCATCTGCTGAAGTGTTGTGTGTGGGGTATTTTTTTCTTCCCCTTCTCCCTCCAGTTGTGTGTGAAATGGCATCTTGGAAGACATTGAAGAAACAACCAACAGTAAATTCATGTTATTGAAATTCCAGTAGAAGGCTATGGTTTGTCTTATTTTTTTCAGAGTCCAGAAGAGGAGGAATAGTCTGATGGCAAGTGTGAGGGAATATTTTTTGAGGTGCAGATTAATTCTTCTGTTCTACTATGTGCTTCAGGGATGCCATGAGTATGTGTTGGGCACGTTTTACAAACATGTACGTGAAATCTATGATGCAATGTCCTGCTGTTAATGTGATCCAATCTAATGCTATCAGAGATACTAGTAAGCTTCATTTACTTTGAAAATGTATCCTCCACTTTTTCTGAGCATTTTCTGTCTTTCGAATGGAAACGTGGTAATATATAAAGCTGTGTAATGTGCACTTGCTCTGTTTGAGTTTTAGAAGGACTTACTGTCTTGATTCTGTAACTGACACTCTCTTTGACTTTGTGGGTATGCCCTTGATTTGAAAGGTGGGTAAGGGCAAGTTATGCACAGGATTTATTGGTGAGATTCTAAGGAAAGTGTGAATCTTGCCTCTGCATTCTCTAAGAAGATTAAGAGCCTTCTTGCCAAGCAAAGATGAGAGCACATATGTTTGTATTTTATAAATACAAACATCATTACCCTACACATATGCTTGGAACATTTGAATACGTAGGATGTCTAGAACAGCTTTTTAGGAGCGTAGTTATCCTGCAAAAGCAGAGCGTCTGCCTATTTGTGTCAAGCAGCCTTCAGGAAGTAAACCAAAAGACCCAAGGAAATAGGCTATAAATCAGAAGGGATCATTATTCGTTATGCTAAATGCTCGGTGAAACCTGAAACCAGGCAAATCTCAACTGGCTTCAAGTTTTTTCTGCTGTTGAGACTCGGATCAAGTTTCTTGAGAGTTCAGGAATTTCTGAGCAAACCTAGACCTGCTGAATTGTAGCTTTACAGTAAGTATTCAGAGCACTTGCTTGAAACATTAATTCCTGCAGTAACTGTGTGATTTAGAGAAGTATGATTAGTCTTCTCCTAAATATCAGCCCATAGGAGAACTCTTTTTATTTTTTTGTTTATTTTTTTTTTTAAAAAAAAGGTTTTAGTATGCAATGGTACTGCTGAAAGTCTCAAAGTATCAATGACCAACCTTCTGCTGGGTCTCTACCTGTATTATGAAAAACCTTCAAATCTTTAAAAGAGCTGGACAGCTTATCCAAAACATCTTGGTGAAGCTTTTAACATCTGTAATGAAAGCTAGATGAGTTTTTAATAAAGCTTTGTAAAAATATTATAGGAGTTTCTTTTTGTAATTTCTTTTTTATTTTAGCATAATTGTCCCCTATGCAGATTAAGTGAAAAATTAAAAGGAGCACTTATGAATAAACTATGATTTGTTTTGTAAATACTGTAACTTGCATCATGTTTCTCTTCTGAGCGCTCCCTAATCCAATGGCTACAAACCTGCAGAAAACCTTTGAGACACATGGAGTTTTTAGAAGAGAGTGTTTGGGTGAACATCTACTAACGTACTCCTGACAGTTGTTTCTTTTTATCCATCTTCCCGTAGCAAAAATGGTAATTCCTTTGAACATACATGGGCGTGTGTGTACATCTTCCCTTCATCCCTAAAGGATTTACGCAATGATCATGTGCAAAATACTCAGGATGGCCCCTTCATTAAGTTACTGAGCAGGAAATCAGGAGAATTAGCTCCTGTTCCTGACTATGTAAAAGTTTATGCTGTCAAATCTGGAAAATCCCCTTAAGAGAACTGAGGCATGTGATATCTACCATGTAAAGTGGAAGTCTGAAGTAATTTCACTGATATATCTGAATGCTTCAAAGTGGCATGGAAAAAGCATGTAATGCTTTGAAAAATACTATTTAGTCTGGCTTTAAACTCTTGAAATATATGTTCCCAAGTAAAGAAAAACACTTAAAAAAAAACCCTTCACATTTTGGATTATAGGTATTGAACCCTTCTACCACCCTCAAATATTTCTTGAACACTTTTCAGTTAGAAAAGAAAAAGTAGCAACATTTAAAGAAAAAAATAAATAAAATCGCATCAGCTCTCTTAGCTGAGGCCTCTCTATCAAGACTTATTTTTTGCTTGAATTGTCATGTTGCTTGTTTTCTCTTTTTATTTTTAAATTGACATCTCATCTTTTACAGCCTCAAACTTTGCTCAACCTGAAGTACTTTGGCCTTTCTGAAGGTGCTAGAGAACTGAAACTCCTCATATTCTTGTTCTGATTAGTTACTTGGATATGCTTTTACCATCTATAAATACTTTGGATACTGTGTTTTGTTTTTAGTATCAGTATGCCACAATATCTGTACTTGTTTCATTTGGGGGTGAGGGATTGTAGTCTTAGGATGGTGAGGGCTAGTACAGCCTGATGTCCTATGGTTTTGTCCTGTTAAAAAGGTTTGGAAACTTTTTGTATATTGTGTTAATAAATTCTTGTTGTCTTTTGTGGATCCCTGGGTGTTTTGCAATGTGTGACCTCATTGCTTTTTCCATTAAAACACTGACAAGGAAGTGTCTCAGTTTCCTTAAGGGAACATCCCACATATGCAAGAAAATATTTCTGCCATTTTTTTTTTTTTTTTTTTTTATTTCCCCTCCTTTGGCTGTGTGTTTATCACATCAATAAAAAGGTGAGATGCTTAACAGGTCTCTCTTCCACGCCTAATTGTCCATTTTAAATGTAAACTTTGGAATCACTTGAGGCACTTTAGGACATAGGAAACCTGCCTTAAAACAAATTCAATTTGGATATCTCTGAAATTTTTGTCCTGCACCATAGAGACAATATGCTGTGAAGTCTGCATAGAAGTTATTGGTCAATACGTCAGGAATTCAAATTCCTCTTTTAAAATGGGGACCACATCTCTTATTAGCAGCACTAAATAAATCCTAATGTCAATCCAGTCCTTTCCCTTTCTCCAGATTTTCCTCCAGGTCCACAATCTGTCACCTTGTTATTCCCTCAGTGCCTAGGACTTGAGGCATCTGTTTTTGCACGTGTTTCTCCCTCAATCCGATGACAGTTCCAGCTCTAAATTTGCCAGCAGTGGGTGTTAGGGAGTGAAGCAATTGGCACTGGTCTTTCCAAGTCTAGGGTGTCTGCTCTGTCCATCTAGGATGAGCACACAGGGCTAGCTTTGCATCTGTGAACCTTGATTGATAACTGCACTTGTGTGACCACCAAGGTCGGTTTGTCTTTGGGAGAGGGTTTCATCAGTGCAGGCACCTGGCTTGGCATAAGATTTAGGGACATGGCCGGTTTCTGACGTTGTTCTGGCACTCTGAAAAGACTTTGCTGCAAGACACTAGCTTGCAAAATCCAGCTAGGCCACAGCTTTGCTTTCAGAACCTGGAACAAGGACGAATGTCTAAACCCTGCCTAGTGTATCAGTAAAAGCTTTTTCTAGCTTATAGAAGAGAATGATTTCTTCCCATTGACTGCTACTTCTGAGAACTTGGGATTAAGGAGACTTGAGGTTTCTAGGGCAGTTTCGGTTTGACAAAATGCTACAGACAGTAAGCATTAGTACCTGTGCTTTAAAAATAAAACCACTGGATAGTGAAGAAGAGAATGAAATGTGAGATACATGAGTTTTGTTTTTAAATGCCAAACTTGTGATGCTGGTTATATAGATTGGAAAACAGGGAATTATGTTATATATTCTGTGTCAATTAGCTTCTCTATATCTGGAGCAGGGGCAAGTAGTTCTACCAGCTGCCTAAGGTAGCAGGGATGTGATCTGTGCTGGCTTCCAGGTTTGGGAGCAGATCTGTATTTTGTAGTTCAGATTGATCTGGTCGGTGGCTTGGATTTTGCCCTGAAGGTGAGACCATGTTCTCAAATACTGGATGTTGTGTTGGCTCTGAGGTTTGGGACCCTGTTTATTGGTGCAGTAATGCCCCCCAGAAGTGGAAACTTTTGTTCATCTGACACAAAACATGGTCCCTGCTTCAGGTATCAACATTAGGCACTTTTGCAAAGTGTTCTCTTACCCCAGTTACCATGTATTGCTATGAGTAGATGGACATGCATGCAGGTAAATAGGGTCTCTTGGATGAAATGATTAAAATCAAAATAAGAGAAATGATAGCATTTTTTTTTCAGATTAACTGCAGAGTCCTGGTATTTCAGTTATGCTTTGAGGTAGCAGGGAACAGCTTTTGAATATTTGCAGTCCTTTGGATGGCCAAAGGACCATAGAAAACCTATCTTCCTTGTTGATAAATTAATGGTCACTGAAGCTTTGAGATTTCTGAATGAAAATGGTGTTACTGATATCTGTAAATGAGTTACAGGACAGAATACCACTACCACTGTAGAGACTGTTTTGGAAGTCCATGCCAAAGTGATTCTGCTTCAGCCAGTCTGCTGTATGTACCTGGTAGAAGAGAGCAGGTAAAGACTGATGGAGACAAGGTGGAAAGCAAGGAAACAATTGGACAGGATTGATGGCATGGGGCCACCCTCCTGAAAAAAGACATGTATCTGTTGTCTAGTTCTCTAATATGTGTCATGATGTAGGAGAACTTTGACAGGGGATTTCAAGGAGGACAAAGTGGGCATTTGTCAGGAGCTTCCTCCATAATGAATATACTCCTAATGTACCTATCTGGCAGGAAAGCTGTGAGAGTCAGATGTCATCTGGAGGTGGCTTCTTGATGATAAATAAGCAAGACTTGGAGAGAGGGGATAGGGAGCTTGTGTTTGGCGAAACAGAAAACAAGAAAGAGAAACCAACAGAGGCATTTTAGTGTGTGAAATGGCGAGGTAATGTCTTTGCTTATGTAAGAAATCTGCAAATGTGTGATGAAAAGATCAAGTTGAAAAAACAGTGCTTAGTCATGAGTAATGTACCAGGCACTATCTCAGATGGTGCATGGTATAACTAAAGAAAACTCTACTCTGGTAATATTAAAAAAATTGGATTTGACCATACTGAGCTTGACCTGATCAAAAATTAGCCATGAAATTTGTTTGGACAACAGGAGGTAAGCCTGAAGAAAAGGTGGATGGTCTGAGAGAAGTCCACATACTAATTAAACCAGTGATTACAGAGGAGATTTTCCAGGATGAAATATCAAAAGGAGAAAAGTACTAACCCAGGACAATGCTTCTGGTACTCCAGGGAGTTATGTGGTAGATGAGCATCTAGAGATGTCTAGAAAGTAGGAAGGGAAAGTAGAGAATAGGAAGAGAGTACATTGAAGGAGCTATTAGATCAGGAAGCGTGGAAGGCAGAGGTTTTCAGGTCAAGAGAGACTTCTGTGCTCAACTGAAACCACTCTTCAGAATGGGTAAAAGACAGATTCTTTAGTATACATGATTGATTTGGAAGAGTCATTGTAACAATGACTTTAAAGACTGCTGTGTTGACTTAGAGTTAAGAAGACAAAAATGATAAATGGGGCACAGAAATCTCAAAGCTTGAGTAAGCTTTGATTTTAATCATTTCATCCAAATAATCCAGCTTTCCTTTTTTTCTAAAATGGATAATAAATTCAGGTTAGGAGGGATCTCGGGAAGTGTCCAGTTCAGCCTGCTACTCAAAGCAGACTTGACTATGTGGTCAGACCAAGTTGCTTAGGGCTTTATTCACTTGGGTCTTAAGAACTTCTAATCATGGATGCAGCACAGCCTCTGTGGTTAGCCTGTACCACTGCTTAACTGTCGCCTTGTATCCAGTCTTAGATATCTTGTTTCAGTCCATGCACATTGTGTCTTATCCTCTCACCATGCATCTCTGCATTGTCCTCCCGCTCCTCAATTTCCTCAGATGCTCTGGAAAGCCCCTGACAAGGCTGCTGCATCCCCACAGCAGCCCTCTCTTCCGGGCTGAATAAGCCCATATTATCGGTCTTTCCTCATGGGGCAAGTGCTCAATTCTGATCATCATGGTGACCCTCCTACCTCTATCAGCAACCAGAGGATGGATATCTTGAATTAAATGTGAAGGGAAAGTGCCAAAGACAAGCACAGTAGATGGAAGGAATAGAAAACCTTGGAGAGAAAGGGGATATTTTTCTAATTTCTCCTCACCCTCACTTGTGGAGGGAAATCATATGTGAAGAGGAACTGAGACAGGGCTAACCAGAAGCCTAATGCCTCAATCAGAGGTGACAAAACAAGGAGGCAGGACTGCAGCAGACAGCTGAGGAGGCAAAAACTTGGGGCGTTTTTGCTTGGCATGGTGAAAGGAAAGGTGGTGGGAGGGAAGGAGATACGGACTAGGAACTATCGTTCTTCAGGATTCCGAATGGAGACTAAGATAAGTGTGTTCATTGTAGTGATAATCCTCCTGAGAGCTGGTATAATTGTTTAAGTACGGGATTGTCCTTTTTGCCTTCTCTACTGTCCTCAGTTGTTACTTATATATCTAATATTATAACACATATATATTAGAATGCAGTGCCTTGGAATGACTGTAGGTGATACAAGTCAACATGATACTTGCACGTTGTTCTCAGCACAATGCTGAGTTAATCCATTTTGCAATACTCGTGATCTTTCAGCTGTGCTTATATTAAGGCAAGCATTTCAGGACAGAATGCTGTTGCAAGATCTGGCTACTATAGGGGTTACGTATTTCAGGCTACGTGGTATGTCTGAATTTTTTTGTGGTTGTTTATGGTCCCTTGATATCCATAAAACCACTGCTTGTACTTGTGACGGGACTGCTAAAATACATAAGTAATGCGTGCTCGTTCTTTTTCACTTCCTGATGGGTAATTGGTGCATTGCCCAAAAGCCTAGCTACAGAAGAAGCAGTGCTCTGGAAAATATAAGTCTTCCTAGTGATTTGGCTAATAAAAATGTCTATCAAACTTGGGCAATGCTGCTAAAGCTTTTCTATAGAAGCTTGTGTCACAGAATAAATATGAGTGGTTATTAGCCCATGCTGTTTCAAAGAGCTCTTTTGGCTTTGTCGAAGGAATGGCAAGCTACGCTTGGTCTCCGTATAGATATATATAGATTTGGACAGGAAAATGACATGAAACACTTTGATTCCATAGATTTACAAGCTGTGTGTTTGAAGAGGAAACGTAGAAGAACTTTTAAAGCTACTTCAAACAGCACAGAAAAGGTCTAGGTTTCAGACACTGTTAGAAGATGAGGGCAAGTATCTTTAGTGATTGCTTATTATAATGAGCAGCTTAACACATTTGTGGACAAACAAATGTCTTTCTGGCATACCTGGCTGCAAGCACAAAATGTACTGCTGTGTCTAAAGTTTTCATTTATAGTATCCAGAACTGGATGTAACTGGGACTGAATTTCATTTTGCCACCTGTTTTTCTTCAATCTGGCAAGCTGTCTTGTTCCCTGCTGCTTAGTCTCCCATTTGGCTATTATTCCTCTCTTGGGGGAAAAATGTTTATCTTTGGCTCTATAAACTTGCTTTTGTCCCTTGACTGCATTGCTTTTCTGTGTGTGGGGGGGTGTATGTGTGTTTTTTTTTTTTTTTTTTTTTTTTTTTAATATTAGGCTTAGTTGTGTGAACACTCATTTTCCCTACTTACGGAGGTACTAGGGAACTGTACACAAATTAATCTAAGGAAAATAGTTCTCAAGCTCTGACAGGGATTTTCATGACATGCTGAAGGCCAAATTCTATCCAAATTGCTGATCTGAAGCGCATTCTGCTGACTGTAAAGATTTCAAGAAGCTTAGTAAAATACAGGATTAAAAAGCCTTATCTAAAACTTCAATGTAAGGCCTTTCACTTGAGTGGAATTGCTTTCTTTCACTTGGGCATGTAAAATGAATTGCTGTATTTGTATGATAAATTAATCATATTCCTTTGGTGTAAGAGTTGTTATTCACTGTGTGTTTACGCTCTATGCTTGATATCTTTATATATATTTCTATATAATAAAATATTAAGTGTCTTATCCCTGTTCCGAATAGGAATATTGGGACACTACAGTTCACTGTGTTAGAGGAATGTTCTTGAATCTGTTAAGTGTCCAGAGACCTTATCCAAGCAAATCTTCCAGGGTAGCAGTCTGCTCCTGAAAGAACAGATTTAGATGGGCAACAGCTAAACTTACCTACCTTAGAGCAGGTAGGGATGAAGAGATTCATAATCTCTTCCCTCCTTAAATAAACCTAGGATGTAGCAAAATTTCAGCTAAAGGGAAATTTGAACAGAAATCCAAAAAGGAGACCATGTGTCTGTCCTGGTGTCTTTTTTCAATCTGCTACACTTAATGCATTTGGAGCTGTTTCCATTGAAGGTGATGGCAAAAATCTTGTTTGACTTTGTGTAATATCTATGTATGTATATGTATATTTGCATGATTTAATTATGTCCTTGTCTCAGTATGTTCTGCAGCTATTATAACCTTGTTCTAGAAATCCCAGTGCAAGCAAGATGCACGGGAGTGTGGTGCGTGAATGGTTCTTGGTTTTGTCTGGGCCCCATGGGCGATCTTCAAGTAGAGCGATCTTTGAGAGCATTGGTTGAGCTACTTTAGCACTGAATATTAAGGCAGACCAAAAACACACGCTTCGCTACTTCTTAAGTGTCTACATACTTATTTCCAGCACTTCCACTTCTTTTCTTGTGTCAGCAGTGCGGACCTCTGTACGAAGTGCTGTTTTGCTGTGCTCTGTCATTCGTGCCACATGGTTGCCACCACCTGGCGTAGTTCTCATTTTCCCCGCCGTGCTGGTGCAGCGGTTCCGTGCGGGCCAGGGCAGCGCGTTCAGCGGCTCCCCGGGCGTGACTGTGCTCGGAACGGCAAGGTGAAGGCACCGCGTGCTTCAACATCAGCCCATTACATCAGAAGTGTGAAACCGCGTACGGAAACCAAATGGGTACCAGGTTCAGAATGTGCCTTCCTGTTTTTCTACTGCTTTCTGAGTCGAGCCTAGAGTATAAACAGACTTCTGTTTTTGTTCCCTTTGCTTTGTGCTTGTCTCGCTATATGGCAGCTTTTTCTCCATTCAGTTATCGGCAGAGAAGCAAGGTTTTTCCCTTGACGAGATCTCTGTAAATGTGATAGGCTTCTGCACTACAGAAAGCTAGGTCACACTCAAACTTTTTTGCTAAATCAATTGACCTCAGGTAGTGTTTTTTGAGTAAAAGGATGTCAGATCTTTTTATTCTAATGAATATTTAAAGAATGCATAATTGTATATTCTCCTACTATGACATTGTATAATGAAAATATTGAGTTTTTTTTAGAAATTGTTTGGATGTAGAGCGTGAGTATGAGAAATTAAAGCAGAAAACTTAGAAAAATCTGACTCTTTACACATATGTTTTCCAAGCAGTTCAAAGCAGCATAAGCCCTGTTGTGCTCACTAAAGGTTTGCTGTGTCCTGTGTAGGCTATTCTGTCTCTTCCTGAAATATTTGCTCAGAGTAGAAAATGTTAAAAATATTGCAAAGTATAAAAATCACCTATGCAGTTTTTATTGACTTTGTATTCATTGATATTGGTGAACCCTGGGGAGGAAAAAGTAGAACCTGGATGAGCTCATACTAAAATCCCACATGCAAAGCGGTTATGAAAAAGTTACTTTTGCTTAAATGCAGCTTACCTAATGATGCAGGGGGGTTGGCATCAATTGAAGTCTTGGCCTCCACACTAGATGCTTTACTGAAAAATAAGCCTCATTTAGTCAGGCGCTTTGGACTCAAAGCAAGGCTTGCAGGGCAAAACTCTCCCTGGTTTGTGCAGGATGTCAGCCTAAGTGGCCATGGTATTTTTTGTTTCTGCTCTTGAGTAACTGTTACTGACTTACAGGCAGTGGGAAATAGGAGATTAAATTTGTTAAGAACCTATACATATATAATTTTGTTGCCAAATCAGTAAGGAAAAATAAAGTCTTAAGACTGTGATTCCAAGGGGGAAGCCTTTGGTGTCTGGCAAATAAGAGAATGCAGACTAGAAAAGATATTACACTTAAAAAAGCAAAACAAAACCCCAAGATGTTCTATGGGAGACTGTGCACAGTCAAGTTGTAGGCAGAAGTTTTAAGCAGGTGAAGCTTCTGTAAAGTTTCCTATTTTCAGTAGTATACACAGAGTTTGGACCTGTGAGTCACATCAGCTTGTTGGGTGGAAGGGGACTAGGAAATGTTAAACGTTAAAAACATCTCCAGGTACCTAATGGGGCCTTCTGCATTTTTTTTCCTCCTCTTTTAAATTCACCAGAATTTAGTGGGCGTATGGGGAGCCACAATGGCCCATCCTGTATGTAAAGGCAGCTCTTAATAGCATGACTGAATTTTCCCCTACCTTGTCTCCCTTCCCCCTTCCTCCAACATCAAATATATGGCAGGGAAAATACATTAGCTGAGTTAGTCTTACAAAATTAAAAGATCTGTTTTTTGACTGATTATACAGAAGTCATTGATGGATAGATATAATTAATATTTGTACTGTAGTATGCTGAGAAGATGATGTAAACTTGTCATCTTATCTCTCAAGCTAAGTAAGACTAGAAAAAGAAAACCAAAGAACAAAAAATCTCTTGTATTCAAATTTTCTACTTTTGCTTACTGAGGGGATGGATGGGGAGACACAAGGGTATGTGTGTTTATTTGTAATTATTGCATTGGCAATATGTCCCCTGTGAATTCTTAAAAGCAGAGTCTTTGAGTAGACCTGATTTTTTTTTCAGAAATAGTTAGAAAATTCTGGGTTTACAGTTTTCAGAGACTGCCTTATAGTCATATTCAGGAAGTCATATTCAAGTTCCTTTATTTTTTTTTTTTTCCTGGTGAAATACTCAATGGCTCCTCTTGATCTCAGCAACCTACTGGTGATTTTATAACAGCTAATTTAAACATTCCTATGTAATCATTATTAAATTGCCATCCTTATGGCCCTGGATGTTGATTCTTTAGGGGCAGGTTATGAAAATAGATTGACTGTTGGTAAGTTGTGAACTCTCCCTCTAATTTGGAAACAATTGAAGGGACAAGAAAAGGCACAAACTGAAGACTTTGGAGATAAAATGTCTAGAAAAGATGCTATAGCTGAAGCCTTAGGGGAATAGGAGTTGAGTGCTGCAGTCTCTGCTGTAACTGACTGCATTTGGGAAGTGCCACATGTTATCACCGCAGTCCATAAGGAAACGTTTCTCCCCTTATCCTAGATGTAAATTTTACAGACATCCTGAGATGTGGGCCACTACTTTGTTAGTAAAATGCAGTCCCCAAAAGTGAGAAATGGTCTTAGTTCAGCTACAGACCCCCAGGGAAAGGGGCGACTTGATACTGCGGAACAGAGCGCAGGACAGGAGCTGTGTGTGCTGGTGCAGGGCAGTCCCTCCTTGTAAACACTGCCTCTTTTATCAGCTTGCTTTTCAATTTCCCCACTTATTGAGATGTCTTTCTGACAACCACTGCATTCAAGCAGAGTAAGTTACAAGAATATTGTAATTATTCCCTTTGAGCCTTTGCACAGCATGGGCAGAAACAGCTATTTCTGTTAATACTGGGGAGTTTCCCCAAGGCAGCTATTCATACCTCTGCACAAATGTTTTTAGAAAGTTCTGTACAGTCCCTTTTCATACTGCAGTAAAAGTTTTGTGGTTTAAACCTCTTAGAGGATGCTTATATATAACTAGACTGAAAATCCCCTTATGTGACTGCTGTTAGTGGCCAGACAGGTTCTTCTGTATTTTTATTGTAAAATTGAAGAACTACAATGAGGTGCTACTTGGCAAAGATGCTGGTTAGGAAAAAGGTTTATAAAGTGTTATGTAATCCATTTGGAAGAGATGTTACCTTGCCTTCTCTAAATCTAGGACTGAGTCTGTTTAAACAGTTTCTGCAGCCTCATGCTACATAAGGGTGATTGTCTACTGAAAGAGTTGTACCCAGGTTCCACAGCTCTTAAATTTATAAATATAGAAACTAACTATTCTAGGTAGGTTAGTCCAAGTAAATTTTGACTGAAACAGATGAAAAATAATCTTCAGGGGGAAAAGCTTTAGTAGAAGGTTATTTCTCTTTCTGAGAAAAACATGGTACTAAACTTGGTTCTTCCAACATCTGTTTCAGATTTATGTCCCTCTGATTTCAGTGAATGTAACACTGCTTTTAGTTTATGGTAGAGGAGAATCCCTTGTAACTGAGAGAGGCTTTCCCAGCGGCAGTGCAGAGAAGGTCAGAAAGGCTCATTGCAACGTGCCCCTTGAAGGCTGGTCGCAAACCAGGACTGTGGAAACCTGGGTTCTGCCTAGACATAATTAAAAAAGTTACTTTAAAATATGGAAAGCTAGGTGAAAGAACCCTGAACCTGTTTGGTGTTTTAGCTATCTCACATTCGTTCTCTTAGTTCTTTTTCTTTCTTCCCAATCCTTTCCTTACCCCCAGGTATATTTAACCCAAGTATCTGGGCAAAAGAAGGAAGAAGCTGAGCTGAAGTTCAGGGATTGTCCTTTGCATTGTTAACTTCTCCAGGGAGGAGAATTTCTTAAGATGATGCAGTGGCATTTATATATCAGGCTGCCCTGTAACATAATGCATCAACTTGCAAATATTTTTGAAAATTGAGAAGTGGAATTGGTAGATGCATCATAGCCAGTGACAACACTGAGCCAAAAACACACCATCCAGTTCAGTTGTTAGACCTGTGATTTCAAGCCTCTTTGAACTATATCTCATTTCCGTTTTTTGTCCTGTCTCCTTGGGGCAGGTAGATGTCAGGCACAGTTTGGATGGGGTTACCAGATCCTTTTGCAGTTCCAGCTTACTGGAGCTGCTCTACGTGCTGCAGAAACATGGGCCTGAGAAACTGAGGGAGCAGCAGAACTTTGTGCACTGATGGCTAAGATGAGTGCTCGGAGTGAATAGATTCCCCACTCTGGTCCCTACATGTATATAAGGAATAAGGAGACAGCCTGAGCTTGGAGCTCGAGCAGGGCTACCTACAGGCAGGCACCAGCTGATTGAAAGTAAAGCTGAAATGATATATTCTCAGCAAAATTTGTTTTACCGTTCTGTGAATGTATTTACAACCTTTATCAGAAAAAAAAAAAAAGAGAAATTGCTACTAGCTCTTGAAGAAACAAATCATCACAAAACAATTTATTTTGCTGAAAATAGAGTTTTTTGTCCTCCTCAAGTTTCTACTTGCCCTTGTTTAAAATTTGCTTTTTAAAGTGACCTGATTAGTCTTCAGTCAGGGCAGATCTTCCCAGATTAAAACTGTTCCAGTTTTAATTTTTATATAAGCCCCTCAAAACTCCAAGAAGGCAACACCCAATGTCAGCTTTTCAGCAAAACTGGTAGCATTTTATGTACCCGTTATCAACTGTTTGTTGTGAAATAAGACACTACTTTATTCTTTGCCAGGACGGGTAACTACCAAGTCAGAATGTTAACACTGTAGAACACTGTATGGTGATAGAAAGGGCAGTGGAAAAATGTATATAGATTTTCATTTAATCTGCCTCCCCAGCAGTCTTGGCAGCTTCTAGTTGGGCTCTCATAGCAACAGCAGTGAGAGAGAACATTTGGCTTCAACAGCGATATGATCTCACTACGTGGGACAGGAATATAGAGTGAAAAGACAAAACACCCTGTACTAATTTTAGGTTCAGTTTGAATGTGGCATGTCTTTTAAACTCATCTCTGCAGCATCCTTGTTTGGGCTGAATCTCTTCTATAAAATCTGATTTAAGCAGTCCCCTGGCAAAGAGCAAGCCTTGCGTGGTGCCGCTTTGCTTCCTGTTTGCTAGCAGAGCACTTTTACATTTACTTTTGTACTTTCCTCTTGCTGTCTTTTGTATCAGTATCAATAAGAACAGGGTACGCTCCAAACTCAGCATCTGGAGAGCCACAAATTTAAGCTACCAGAGCCCAGAGGAAGCTTAGGGTGTGGATCCATCTCCAGGGTTTAATCCTATGTGTAAGAAAGCAGGAATCCACCACGAGTGCGCTTTGGAAAGGCTAGCGACTCAAAACGGGTCACTCCTCGCTGATCTGTGCAGCGTAGTTGGCGTCACCCTAATTCGGTAACATCTTGCGCACCCCAAAAGGGCGGAAATTCTGGGGAGCGCAATGCTGAGAGCCCTATCGAGAGCTCAGCTGGCCCCTCGCTCCCCCGAGAGCTCAAGGGAATCGGAAGGGCGACCGATGCCCCGGGCGCGGGGTCCCTGCAGCTGGTGCCCCTCCGCACGGGCACCGCGCGGCAGCTGCCACCGCGGGACCTGGCGGGAAAACCCTGGCAGCCCCGTGGCTGCTCTGGTGCTTTCGGCTGGCCTGCCCGGAAGCCAAATGCGTTTAGGAACCCCGCTTAAATGTCTCGGGTTTTTGACTCCAGCGATCCACAGGTGGTTTGGATTGCTTGCGTATAACCGGAACTGTTTGCCTTGTATAAGAAATATCTCCGTCTCATTCTTTGGGGCATAAACCCAGCATAAAAGCTTTTTTTTTTTTTTTTTTTTTTTTTTTTTTTTCTCTCTCTCTCTCTCTCTCTCTTTTTCTCTAGGAGGACTTAGGACATTAGGCATGTAAATCCCATCGAATTTTAATGGAATTCAGGAGACTTTTTGGAGTCCTCTGAAACATTAAGTCTAAATCTGTGCAGGATTAGAGGAAACTCCCACTGTGAACAAAACTCTTTTCCAATAATGCACACCTTTCTCTGAAGCTTCTAGCCACTGTTACAGTGTTCAGAAATGCTTCATGCCGAGGAGTCTGGCAGAAATCTTTTAAAGTTTCCCTCACTTCAATAGGTTGCACACTGGTCTAATTTACAGCAGCAGCTTCTATTGCCCCGTGAAACTTGGGACTGGACTTTCATTTCAGTTAATAGAACGAGAATTTATACAACTTTATTAGCAGTTGCTTGAGGCAAAGAATATATGAGAGGGAGGCTCCAACAGAGGGTTTCTCACCCGCTTCCCCCTTTTGAAATGGTGAGTTGGATGCTTTCTGGCATTGTGTTAACCGATATGCTGTGAAATGTATGTTTTTCTTAAAAAGTGGACATTCTCCTTGCTCATCACAGTGCAGACTTTCAAAATCGCAGAGGTTACAATAGTCGTCTTGAGCAATATTGCCAACGATTCCTCATCCGCAGGCTCCATTACCCCACGCAAGCCACTATCAGATGTTCTCCACAGCCATGGGCCTCCAACTGCCTCCCCTCAAGACAGGGCCGTTTGCACGTAGTGTTAAACGCTGTGAGCTTCGCCTGCCAGATATTTTCCAGCTCTGGGAAAAGTGCTCTCTTCCAGAGCCTTTCAGTTTTGGTCCACTCCACACCTGGGGTTTTTGCCTCCATTGCCCTTTCCGGAGCAGGCTGCGCTGTCCTCTGGGAGAAGTGGAGTCGTCTGGTGCTGTCTGGCTTCCAAACTGTCTGCACAGACACATCCTTGTAGAAATGGGAAGAAGCAGAGGTCCCGTTAGCAGCCCAATGTGATGGATCAGCAGCACCGTGGTGGTAACAGTAGAAACCCATCCAGGTGCCTGCACTCCTTATGAACAGGGAAATAACCTGCATAAACAGGGAGGCAGATGAAAAGCAGCATCTTAACCTGGAGTCGCGTGTCGAGGGAAAATGTAGCGTTTGAGAGCTTGCTGGGTATTTCCCCTGTTAAACTTTGAAGCGTATTATTCAAAGCACAAAACTGTAGCAACGATTCAATAAACTTGCTCTTAAACGCTCTGCCTCTCAACCTGAGGTGAGAGGTGTGTGGGTTTTTTTTTTTTTTTTTTCCTCTTACTGCAAGCGTGCAATGCAGCCAAGTGTTGCTCAGTGCCCTTCCTGTGCCTTCAAGTGTGACTTTAAGGGGTGACGTTATGTTTATGGGGCCGAGCTCCTCCCCGGCCGCGTGCACCCCACCGCTGCTTCCTCTGGGCTCCGCCGCTGTGCCGCAGGGTGTTAATTTCCTGTTTTGAGCCGCGGCGCGGGCGGATTCGGGGCCACGATTAAAGCCTGCCGCGCCAGCGCCGCGCGGCTGGCCAAGGCCCCGGTGCAGCTCTGAAGCTGAAACGCGGCCCCGGTGCTCCCTTGCCGAGCAGCACGGGGACCTTTCGCCTCTTGGAGCCCTGCTGCTCGCGGAGGTTTCGCTTCCTTGCAGCAGGGGCTCGGCTGAAGGCGGGGGTTTAGGCGAGGGGCTTTAGCCCATGGGGTGAAGTGTTGGCTCTGTGGATGTGTGGGCTGTAAAACCTGCACTGCTTGCTGGTACTTTTAAAAGAGAGAGGAGAAAAAAAACTTCACTAGAAAATGTGTTTTTACAAGGACAAGTCTGATGTCTGATATGTATGGTCTCTGCAAGGGATACACAGGGGCAACTGCATTTTCTGATCTCCTTCTCTCTTGGATATTGAGGAGAAAGGAGCTTAAAAAAATAATTAAATAAAAAGCCAGCTGTTTCTTTCTTTTGGGGGGAAAAAGAAATCTGTCCTGTACTCAAAACCAGCAGTGGAACAGACTTGCAAGGCTCATCCCTTAGGCATGAATTTCTACAGTTCTCCCTCTCTCCCTCAGTCTTTTAGCTCAGCTAAAGTGTCTCAGCCCACTTATTTTAGGCAACACTCTTGTAGAGCCACAAATCTGTCAAAAATTTTCCTAGTGTTCAGGACATGTTTTCCTCCTCTTCAGTCTGTTGCATTATTCCTAGCGCTTTTATAAAATCCTTTGCCTTTTTTACTGCACACGTGTTTGCAAGAGTGCATATTAGATTGGTTTCGTACTAATGGAGGCCTTGCTGTTTTCATTCACTTTTTCTGTTCCTTTTTTTTTTTTTTTCCTTCCCCTTTTGGCATAGCGCTCTCTCTTATTTCTGTGTTTTAATGAATTTTATCACTATGAAGAAGTCTATTCCTTACCTTGCCAGTCTCATAACAATTGCTATTAGCCAGCATGTCTGATATAGCTAGTCAGAAGGCCCAAATGCCTCAACAAGCTGCTCCTTTGTAATCAAAAAGAGCTTCCCTGCTGACCTCTCTGAGGAGGCCTCTCTTGCAATATACTTGAATGTTAACTCTATTTGGGCTAATTATATCTGAAGAACAAATTCTGGAGTCTGATTTCTTGCAGATGCTGTTGTACCTCTCTCATAGCAAAGGAAAATCCCATCCATGTGTTCAGATAGAAAGTGTTATTAAAGCCTTGTAGCATCTGCATCTGACCACCCCTCGTCGGCCTGCAAGCCTGCACTGTCTTTCTTCCTCTTTGTCTTCCAGTGACTGGTGCATTAGCCTATTTTCATCTCTTCTATGTACTTCCGTCTCAGAAGTGCCCTATATGAGCACTGCATCCACTTTACCCTGTCCTGCAAAGCAGGTTCCAGTTTATATGTGTGGACTGGCAGCTCTGTGTCTATTTGGAGACTCCATCACACCTGGTAGTATGGGAGTTTGCACGGTACAAGCATCTAAGCTTGTGCACATAACTTTCTGGTTTGGGGTGGAGAAAGTGTTGGAAACTACCCACTTTCTCTGCCTTTCTGCTGCAGTGTTTCTACAGTCCAAATTCATGATCTTAGTTGTGTCCAGTTGTATCTGGTGGTTCCTGGGCACTCTGTGCCACGTTCTAACAGAAGTGAGGAAAATACAGCTGAGTGTGTTACTACCTATTGCCTTCCTGATCAGGACATAGTAAGGAACCAGGCAAGGCAGGAGTGGTTGTCTGGGTCACACCTTCAGTTGTTGGACAACCGAGACCTAGTACCTGGAGATGGCCACCTTGCCCGTGGACCAAACCAAATGCACAATTTAAGCTTTGGGACAAGCAAACTGCTTGAGGCTGCAATTGGTTGCCTGGATCTGGCTGAATGTTAGCCTGTTTATTTGAGCTGCTTTTCTTGATGGTCTCCTTCCCTTTTGTCAGCTATGCTTGCAAAAATGGAGTGTGCCAGACTTGCTTCGTCTTGACAGATCTCTGATGCAATGAACATGTTTAATAGCAGGTGAGAGGCTGGTACAAGCTATGCTCTGTACGCTCAGCACAATACTTCTAAAGGACTTAAGGCTTAGTTATTGAAACAAGTGGCCTCAAGCTATGAAATTCGGATTTCATCTTGGAAAATTTTGTCTTGTGAATAAACCAGCCCAATTATTTATTTAAAAACTGACAGAACCTGCATGTTTCTAGTCTTCCACAAAGGTGGCATAAACTGATGTCTAAGTGTTTCCTTATTGTGTAGAGGATGCACTGGCCTGTAACAACTCTGTACCCCACAAGCTGTAACTGGAAGGGGTGAGGAGAATGCTGCTGTAAACCTTAGGGTTAATTTAGAAGACTCAAAAGGCATCTTTAAATCTCCCTGAGGGTGAGTGCTGAGCTTTTCTCAAGCACTTTCATGTCTATACTTTATAGGAGCCCACTCCTGCTTTCAGAATATGTTGTTGTTGCCTGGTATGGCTACGTTGACCTAAGGACTGGTTGAAGAATTAAGCTGTTAAGTCTTCTGAGGCAGAGAGTCTTTGTTTGCCTGTCTACTGTATAAACATCAGTATGGGTGGTAGCCCATAAATGAGATCTAGGCACGCCTGCTGTATGTACGATACGAGCATTAGACGAGTGTTCTGCATTGTTCAATCTCTTCTCTTTACAAATCTTGCATTCTTCATTGGTCATTCCTTCAATGCTTCATCTATGGTAAATTGTGCTTTATAGAGATAAGTCCTTTCTTTCTTTCTTTCTTTCTTTCTTTCTTTCTTTCTTTCTTTCTTTCTTTCTTTCTTTCTTTCTTTCTTTCGCTGGGATAGTCTGTTCAAAAATGAGAAAAGTGAGTCACGTTTAAATGAGGTAAATATGATGCATTCCATATGCAGGATGTATATGCTTCTCTGTGCATTATGACTAAGGCAAGATTTCAGGAAAGTCATAGGCTCTATGCTTTTAGCAAAACATCTGTGACTCTTGACTTTCCCAGCCCTGTGCACATATGAGCACGAGCACTTGAGTGATTAAAAACTGTGGAACAAACTTCTCCAAGAATCACAGAGTAAATCATGGAATGAATGAGAGAAACTAACAGAGAGCTGGAGGCCAGTGATAAAACCGGGTGACACAAAGGACCAGGCCAATTTCCCAAGGCACTGAGGTTTTGAGCTGGTCTAACTGAAACAGAGGCATTGTTAGAGTTTCTTAGTTTTCCAAGTTATGCAGCCGACGTTCCTAAAGTTATTCAAGTTTAAGAACGATATGGGAGCAATACACTGAGCCAATTCCAAATTGTTTTATATTAAGCAGAAGCTCTTTCTGCAGAGCATGTACAGAGTCGTGGAACAGACCTAAGGGTTGGCCCTCAGCATGACGAACACAGAATGAAGCATTGTAGCACCCTCATTTCACTCACAGTTGTGGGTCCTTTGCAAATTCCTTGTGTGTCAAAGGTGTTTCTCCATACTGAGCTAATTTTAACTACTCTTTGCTCTTACCTTCCAGCCCGGCTTGTACTTTTTGAGGATACTTGGAGAGCAGCACATTTTTTCTTGCTGCCCCAAAAGGCGCACATTGTTTCTGAATATCCATCTTACTATTTTTCCCTCATGTTAAAGCTTTCTCTATTTTTATTTATTCCTCCTCCTGCTCTCCCTTCACCTATTTGCAACCAAGCCCATGTGCCTCTTTTACAGCTAGTTTTCATGCTTCCCTTTGTGGCACTCTCCACCTATTCCATTGTGGGGTGGTCGTGCCTTCCTTCCAAAATCTTTGTTGATGACTTTCGCCCGGAAGCCTCCACGATGGGCCTACTGAAGGGGAGCTGCTGCTTACTTTTCTGGTGGGCAATGGCAGTATAGACGATGGCCTGTAAATACTAAGCTGAATGTTCTGAGATGACACTTCACTCTTATCACCTCAGCAGGGAGCTCTGCATCAAACTCCCCAGAAGAAGGGCTTGTCTTCTGTGCCTTACAGAGACGGCTGGCTAAATGCCTCAGAGCTGATTTCAACCCTGCCACTAGAACTTAAGAGGCACCGTATTGGCTTGCTGCACCTGCAGCAAGCTGCGGGGAGGACTTTGTCTGTCACTTTGAGAATGACTCACAGTACGTCTTCATCAGTGCAGGTGCAAGATTTGCTCTGCCTGCCCTCTGGAAGGAGGCTGCTGAACATCTCCAGCTGAATTTAACACAACTTTAGACATTACTGCATTGTAGAAATATAAATAGATTGTGCAAGGAAAGAAGAAACCTGCTGCTTGGAAGATCATGGAACCTACAGGATAAATTAGTTCATGTGTAGGCTATTAGTTCATGTGTAGGCCATGAAGTTTCATCAAGAGTAGGCTAAAGAAAGGTTATGACCGTTAATTTAGAGGCTACCGGCAAAGAGATGCCTCCAAATGATGTTATTTCTTCATGAATGCTTGCCATTATAGTATGGTGTGACATGGAAAAAGTTGCAACCCCACATTTATATACTATGGTCCCCAGACTGAAGAGCACCTTGCAGCTGTTAACAGTATTTCACATTGCCCACTTAAAATCTTGCCAATATTGGTATGGCAGGAGTCACTAGATGGCAACATTACCTGTTCTCTTACAAGGCCACGTGTACTAGCATTGTTCTGCCTTCTGAAGGAATGATGTTTTGTAGGGCTTCGTGGAGATCTTTCTGCTCTTGTGGGAGCTCTGGCCAGCAGTCAGAGAGGTTTCTTCTTTCTTCCCACCCCATCATCTGAATGGGGAGATTTTCCTGAAAGCTGTTAACTACATGTTGATGCTTTGGCCACAGAATGGCAAATAAACAAATTGCCCTATGGTATACCCTCTAATTTGTGTTTGCATTACTGTGACAGAGGAAGTTGCAGCACAGCAGTGTTTACATACCCTGGTCACTGGTGCCTGATGCCCATGGGGACAGTGAGGCTGGGAGTGGATTGGAGGGAGAAAAATTGAGGTGTTTCTATCACTCACACCTCTAAATCTGCCAGTAGGTGTGAGTTAAAACCCCTTTTAATACTTCAGCTGGAAGTCATACTGCCAGGACTTTACATCTGCTACCACTTGGACAGGCTCTGTGCATCCCTCTCTGTTTTGGGACATGCATGTTTTGCACATGGCTCTGATTTTTAATCTGAAGTTGGTTTGAGGTGTGCGCCATACAGTGTATGCTAAAGTTGTTTGTTAATAGATCATTTGGGATTTCAATATTTTGTAAGAAGTGTGGTTAAGAAAAATGCCTAAGTGTCCAGCTCTCATTAGCTGGATGCTGTTGTGAGAATTTGAGTACGTAAGATATATGAAAATGGTGGACTTGGGGGAACTTAGGAGAAATTAACTTGTTATAGTTTTCAGACTTTAATCCAAAAGGTTATGACAGGTTCACACAGGTTATTTGAAAATCACAAAGTTGTCTGCAGTATGCAGAAAATGCTGCCTTCTCTCTACGTTTCTTGCTGCAGATGCCGTTTCTATTCTCATCAAGTGTTTTGATTGAAAATTGCATGAAAATAATGCTAGGGGGCCCCCATTCAAAAAGTCTTGATGCAAATAATCGTGTTGGCTTCTGTTGTAGAATAACAAATGGGAGTTCTGAGAGCAAATGCAAAATGTACCCAAAGTTCCCCTATCAAAGCTTTTTTTTAATATCCTCGAAAGTAATATTTTCTTATAATAGTGAAACATTAATAACTGAAAGAATATTCTTTAGAATAACTTAGTAGTTCTCCCCTCTACTGGCCAATGCAATAAGCACACTGTTCATTTTGTTTTCTTGCAGCTGACATACGCTATCAAGAAAGCCCATCCATGACTCATATGGGACAGATTCCTTTCTCAACTATGTAGTTAAGTGAGTAAATGTAAGAGATGAATTTCCTTCCTTCGCATCATCATTTTTTTGGTGATTTTGGTCATTTCTGATTCTTCTAGAAGAAAATTTGGACATCTATTATAAATACTGTGCACTTGAAGTGAAATATATTATTAGGCACAGCTTGATCCTGTAAATAAGCAATTGATGGAAACACAGACTTTTTTTCCCCTGGAGGTAGGGGAAAACTCTTTGAGGTCATTTCATTTTATCCTATTACCCTGAAGAAATAGAAACTAAGTTCTACCATGTGAGGTGTAGAGCAGTATGGTTTGTACCCACCACACAGCTGAGCTCCTCTACCACCCTCCAACTCCATAACTTTCTATTTATTTCCACAGGTTGCAGGCACATTTAGGAATAGTAACTGACAGGAGCCAAAAGCTTTCTCTGCTAGAAAAGATGCATCAAAGCAGGGGAACAAGTGATGGAGACACAAAGATTCTCTGTTACTGTGCTTTCTAGCAAGTGGTAACAGGAAAAAAATGCCTTTTTAAGTGCTGAGCATCCTGATTTTGCTGGGTAACCTCAACCCATAAACAGCATCTAATGTTAAAGCTTTAGAGCTACCTTTAGTTAGTAGCGCCTATGTGGGCTACTCTTCATATGCCTGTGGTAATCTGCTTCATGCGGGGCTGCAGCCACGTTGCTGCAGGCCCTGGCTGCAGGCAGCCCAGGCAACTTGCTTGCAGAGCACCGGGATTTCTCCTGACTCTTATTTGCAGTTGGCAAGGGCCCCTTGTGAGCACTAGTGCTGCTGCTCCTCAAACTGAGTGAGGAAATTGAAATGTACTTGAATTAGAAACAGATGACTGGAATTTAGAGATGAGTTAAAACTGCTCTAAGCAAAGGGCAAGAGTGATATAATTAGCCTGGCTTTGTGATTTGTTTGCTTATGGTACGTATTAGAGCCCTTTTTTAATTTCTTTAAATAGATTTAAAAAGCAACAAAAGAAAACAAAATGGGTGTAGACCGAAGCATAACTTTTCAGTTCACTCACAGATCTAAAATGTTCCAAAGGAAAAACCCTCGAGCCTGATTCTCTGCCGGTACCGCTGCTAGGTCTCACACTGGTGTGATTTCACTAGAACCACAGCGATGGTTTCTAATTGAGAGAAGTGTGAAAGGATCACAGTGAAATTACTTCCTGCCTGTCTGCAGAAAATCTGGAGAGCCCCCACACTTTAATAAAGAGCAAAGGAAAATGCAGGATAGGATCTGTTTAAACAGCATGGCTTGGATGCATCTGCTGTAAACGCTTGCATTTGATGGACTTCTTTTTCTGCAGTGACCCCTTGGCTTTGTTACCAGCACCCCTAAAGAGTATTAAAATGAAGGAGGAGGAAAGTGGTCCCCAGTGCTTTCCAGATGCACTGGTTGGAGCCGGCTGCAGTCCTGGAGGCCAGTGCTGCTGACCTCCACCAGGCTGCTTGGTGGTGGCTGAAGTAGCCTGACCGCTGCTTCAAAGAGCACTCTGGCTCCACGAAGGCTTATAGCAACCCAGAACGGAAAAAAAAAAAAGTGGAACAAATCCAGGAACAGATTAGTTTAGATGCCAAAGGCAAGTAAGAGTTTTTATATGTGGCGTTTGATTCTGCCTTTGTCCTTTGGGGTCCCAGTTGCTCGCTAGATTGGTTTCTTTCCTGGTGTTTTAAATAGTGCGAGTACAAATGAGCGCACCGAGGTCTCTGATCCAATAGATGTGAACTTGCAGATAATTAATTCCTGCTGCAGTTGAGAATAATTTTAAAGTAGTTTGCTGCAAACAACAAAATGTTCAGCCTGTTCAGACCCCTCATTTCAGAAGAAAACTTAAGTGGAAGAGGCCACCCGCAGCCACCTACTTTAGTATGTTTCTGACGTGCTGCAGACTCACCCTGGTTGGCCAAAATCCATTCAAGATAACAGAGGGATCACCACCCCCAGAAGTGACTAGGATGGAGGAGGTGTAGGCTACCATTTATTGCAGGTTGCTTATTTGGGGGCTGAGGTACAGATGTTGGGAAATGGCTCCCGTGAATGTATTTGTTCTTTGCTCTTTAGGGCTGATTTTGACATAGGAGGCGTGAGGTACTGCTTCCTCATAGAACTTCTCTTTTAGATCTGCAAAACACCAGCACGTGATCAAAATAAGTTGGAAAAGTGCAAAAAACAACTGTTTTGTAGCCTATCTTGTAAAATCAAACTTTCTTTGTTTTCCTGGACTTAAAATTTATCTTATTTTATCTTATTTTGGCTTAATGTTTTAAAATAAATGCATGTATTTTTGAAGCACTTACTGAAAATAGCTTTCTATAAATGGACATGTTCTGTGATGACTTGAAGCTTGTTTTGGTAATTCATGGGAAATTTTGGCAGAAATGGAAAAAAAATGAAGTTAGAGGCGTTTATGAAAAGTTTTGCCTTTGTGAGAAAGGGTGGGCTTTATTAAAAGAACTTTCTTGCAAAACAGCATTAGTTTGTAATGATGTTCTTTTATGTCTTATTTCCTGAAGTTGTCAAATAATAAGATGTAGGTTATTGGAGGATTTCTGGTAAAAACAAAACATGCAAAACTCGTGTGGAAACTTGAGAGTGCAGATTTAGGGCCAGCACACTGTTCTTCCTGTGTTGTGCAGTGCTCTTCACATATCTTCTTCTGGAGCTCCTAGATGTTACTGTGATACAAATTGTTGGAACTAGTAATGAAAGCTTATTCATTCATGTACATCTTGTTGAGATGCACAATTTTATTGAAACTGTGGTAGGGTCACACATATCTTAACCATTTGTTTTCTGTCTGGGGAAAATTTGTTCCTTTCCATACTTCAAAATGTATTCTTAGTTAAGATTTTGTCTTCATTAGAAAATATTTAACTACAATTTTAATGGATATTACTCATTTAGTACTCTGATAATTTTTGTGGTTATGATTTTTTTCAAATCTTCTTGCTATAAAGTTTATAAATTTTAACCTTTTGCTTGGAATCTTTTTTTTTCTTGAAAAAAAAAAATCTTCTTTATGACCAGCTTTGTGTATAGCAAAGAAGGATGAGGCATGCTACTTGCTGCTTCAAATTTTTCTCTCTCCTAATGAGTGTGTGTGCCTAAATACAGGGGAAAATGCAGTTGCTTCTTGCCTTGAAGATCTTATGTGTTTTCTAGTAGTTTATAGAAGAGCAAGTCTATGGGTTTCTGCACAATCTGCCTGACTGCAGTTACTCAGGGATATCTAGACTATCTGCACGTCTCCAAAGAGCAACGAGGCAGCAGTATTTCAGCTTCTTGGAGTGGGAGAAGAGTAAAGTCCAACTGGGAAAGAGTAGTGGGAAAGTGAAGGCTGGGTGGCTTGGCCTTGCTGTTTTGGCTTTCTGGCTGTTACTTAGTTCATTGGCATAAAACTTTAATTTGAATACCTGGAAGCCAAACAGCCACAGTATTTAAAAGTTGCCTTAGTGCCTTGCTGATGCTTTCAGGACTATGAGAGCTCTGCAGTTTGCAGTGAGCACTGCCTCTCCCGCCCTGAGCCCACCTGCACAAAGCCAGCAGGTACAACGAGCCTTTAGCAGCGGGTTTGCTTGGGCAGGAGGGATGGAGGTGACAAGTTAAAGCTCGTTGCTGTGACTGCAGAGCATGCAGTGTCAATATTAACCTGTCCGGAGAGAAGATATTTGGCCTGACTTCTTGGGTGCGCAGCAGGGCTCAATGGTGTTTTCTTCCTCTACCTTTCTGCCTGTTTTCTGCCTGATTCAGTCACAGGAGCAACCAGGTTATCCCAGCCCTTCCCTAGGTTAGGCTCTCTGTGGGTTGGGGACAGTCCCTGTACTTCTCCTTTATTTGGTCTCCTGCCTACGCTGTAGTGTCAGGCAGCTGATGTGGCCTGAGACATCTGAGCTTGCACAGCTCTCTCTCAGGGTAAGGCTTGAGACATTGTCGGCTTGAGACATTGTCAGCTTGAGGACCAATTTAAGAGTCTGTCCCACTAATTGAGTTGTGCAAAGGAGCCTTAAGAATGCTGGGGAGTGCTGTTTGTCTGGGTTGTTATATTTTTTTCCAAGTAATTCTTAGCATTTGACATGTAAAAAAAAACCCAGTTTTTGAACTGCTAGTTTGCTATTGTAAAACTACAATAAGAAATTACTCTGTCTCCATAACATATTTCTAAAACTGAAAGTACAATTAACAACAAAAAAATCAATTTTTCCAGTTTGATGCAATGGAGCATCTGCAAAAATCCTCCAGAGGACATGATGATAACCACAATCTGCAGCTGTTGTGCTGTTGAGGAGTGATTTCAGATCTGCGGTCAATGCTGACTTCAATTTTGTACTTCATGTAGGGATTCATCTTTTATTTATAATGTGCTATTCCAAAATTTTGCATCTGCTCTTTGAATACAAAATGAATTTGAGTGTCTAGAAGTAAATTTGTTTTAAAATAGGTCATTTACTAAACAATTCTCAATTAAAAAGTTCTTCACTGTGCACTGTTTTGCCCACAGGACCTCAGAAAGAGAATAGCAGTTAAAATTATATTTAACTGTGGTTAAAAATTCACTTAAAACTTGGACAGGCTTTGTTTGAAGAAACATTTTTAGAAGCAGTGGTCATACGTTACATTACTTATCGGACAAAGGTGGTGGCGATGGCTGGGGGGAGATGGGGCGTTCCAGCTGAGAAATTACTCTTCAGCGTCTCATGAGGAATTTTGTAATGATGGAGTTCAGGCTCAAGGATCCCAGAACAAAAGCAGCTTTAACTCAAGTTTGCACAATTAAGTGTCTGGGTTTGTAGCATTACTAATGATGATAAGTGTTACAATTTATCATGGAAGGGCACAGAACAATCGCTTGGCTCCTTTTGAGACTCGGCCCGCACGCATAGCTTTCCACTAGGAAACATCTGCTCCCGAGTGGCCTGGCTGCACCTCAGCTGCCTGTTGCTTCAGAGGCAAAGATGTCTCCTGCTGCAGCTTATTAAAGGAGAAAAGAAGAGAAATGGATGCTTGGTTAGTAATGCCGTGCGTTGGGGATTTCACTTGTCATTTGTGGGGTCAAGAAAGAATAACTTCCCCGTGATAAGTTGTAATTTGACTTGTGCTTTGGAAGTTCTCTGGACTTTTTCTGAAGCACAGGAGGCTTCCCGCAGTAAAAGGTGGGATTTAAGCAGGGCATGATCTTTCCCTGAGTGGCACTGTGTTCTCGGAGGTCTGGTTCATGTTTCCTTGCAGACCTGCTCAGATTTAAGACTGTTGTTGGCTTCGAGGTCAGGCCCTGTTAGCAAGAGAGAGTTCACTGTTTTATTTTCTCTTTTATGCGGATGCTGTGAACTATTAATCCTTGAACAGGCAGAAAGCTGCTCCTATTCAGACTGAAATGAGTGAGGTTTCTTTGTGATTGCAATCCAGATATGAAAACTTAATTCACAGGTTCTGACCTGATGATGGAAATTATTAAAAGACAAAGTATGTCTAGTGCAGGTCCTTATTCTTTCTGCAAAACTGTTAGGAAAAATACCTCCCTGTTACCTGTAAACTTACTAGCAAAAAAAAAAAAAAAAAAACACTGCAAACACTGCTTCTGAGATGTCTCCCTTCAGGTGGGCCGAATGTCCTAAGAGCTGCATGTTAAATAGTGTAACAACTTATAATAATAAAAAAGGTATTATGATTTAATGGAATTATGCGAGTTAGTTACAACATAGATTTGTGAAACTTGATCATATAGATAAGGAAATAAAGTTTCTCTGTAAAGGGGTGTTGCAGTGTAGTTTATAGGAACTGAGACACAGAAAAAAAAAATGGACCTAATACATTTGTGAGTCTCTGTATACTTTTTGTTCCTCTGCAAGAAATCTTTCCTTCTGAAAACACTTTGTTGCACTCTTTTGGGCTATAGCTGTGTGTCAGACAGAATAAGAAGGTCTATTTGAATTTGAACTTTGAGTTGAAAAGTTTCTTTAGTCTAAACCCTAAAAGCTGTTCTGGTGTTGAGTAAACTTCTGTTAAAAGGGAACCAAAACACAGCTTATACTTAAAAGTCTGTTCAGAGTCACTATAGTGCACCAGTGCTTAATCTACATTTATAGAGAGAGCTCATTTTATTACTACTTTGTTTGTATAGGCGTATTTGAAAGGAATTTTGAAAGGCTGAAGAGAGGAGAGAAATTCAGTTTAACTCATAGCACAGACTCTGATGCAGAAAACTTGAAGATTAGAGGTAAAAGTAGATTCTTTGAAGCTTGTGTTTAGAAATGGAGCCCTTAGTATTTTGTGCTTGATACAAGCAGTAAAGAACAGCTGCTGTTCCAATAAATCAGGGCTTTATGGAGAATTGGGAAGATGAATGTGTTATAGAAATGCAGAATAAGAAAACAACAAGGATAGGAATTGTTTGAGGAGGTAAGGTGATGCTAGGAATGGAATAAAGGAGAGGTGGAGCAAAAGAGCCCTGGAGGAGAAAGACCCTGAAGTTAGAGTGTAAAGCCTTTACCTAATGTAGATGGATGTACGGAGAAAACCAAAGACCTCCCCCCTCCCCCCCCTTTCTTTTTTGAATCTCTTTTCTGAATGATGGGCATCACAGCCTCTTTTCCAATTTATCTGTGCTGTGTTCACACCTCAGGGTATTTGTGCTGCTGCTACCTACCTGCCAGTGGAAACGGCTGATAAGGGCTATATGAGAATGTGCACGTAGGAAGAGGCCGGGCCAGATCGCCTTGGTCCATTGTCCTCATTCAGAGATCAGCATGTCAGATTTTCCCTCCGTGTGTAATTACTAGTGCATTTCCCAGTTTTCCCCTGACTGCGCGCAAGACAGATTATACCCCACCCTCTCCTCTGGGCCCATTCAGCCTGGCCCCACTTCAGGTGTGTGCTGAGCGCGGTCAGATTTGCTGCGCTGAAAGCAGCTACCAACACCCAGTTTCCTTTAACACTTAATTTGCTGGAGATCTTTAGGCGTTAATGGCAAACTACAAACCTGCTTGTGCTTGTACTTCTCTGAATTCTCTCTGAATTCTGTATCCTACCTCTCCCAGGAAGGAATAAAATCACTATCTAGATTACCCTAGGCAGTAGAGTCTTTTTCAATTGTTTCTTTGTAAGCTTCATGATTAATCTCTGAATATTACTTTGTTTATAGCTTGTTCTAGATTTTGGTGCTTGCTCATATCTTTGCTACTCTGCCCCCCTTGCAGGCCTATATTGTGCTGAGAACCCTGTAAATCAGGATCAAGCTTAGATCTGTAGTTTTAGTCCTTGTGACCTTCTGTTCAAGTTCCTGTGTGAAGAAAGGCCCTATCCCTTGCTGTCCAGGCATAATAAATAAATAATGAGCTATTCTTTTCAGGTAATGGGAAGAATCTTCAAGATTGATTCAAAATTTGCTTTTATTTGATGCAGTTAGGCCGCTAGATTTTAATGTACTGTTCAGTTATGTTCTTTCTGAAGCATGTGAAACATTTGATGTCTTTGAAAGACCTTCCTTTCCCTATGGCAAGAATTGGTTCTGCTCTGTGATTTCTATTACTGCAATATCTCATCGACCACTGTTGATGCTTGAAGGGTCAGTTAAGATGGAGATAAAAATATTACAAAAGGCTAGTTCTGAATTTGTCTAAGCAGTTTTCAGTTACCAATAATCATAATAATAATAAACTTATTCTGAAGTCACCACTCTTACCTCTCAGTCTTCCAGGCAACTGAGTTGTCTGTAAAATTATAATAGAGGTAGAATGACTGACATAGAGGACTGTAATAGGGGAGAAGTAAGAAAGGGCAGACTGGGCAAAGGTGAGCATCAGAGTTACTATGTTCAGATTGTTTAATTTGGTGACCAGTTATATGATGATGTAGGGTTAAAAGTTCTCCCTGTATACATGGGATATATATATAAAAGTACAATCTGACTGCAATATAGTTTTTATTCTCTAAAGCTCCTATCCTCCTTCCAAATGCTCAGATAGATCTGCCTGACTATGGGGACATCCTATGTGGGACGATCCCTCAAAAGCTCTGGCACATGCTGGTGTGTACCTGCATAGTGCATTTGGGGAAAGTTTTAGTTATTCTGGGGTAATGTAAGAGAGGATGAACATTTCTTGGGCTGCGATGATAAACCTCTCTGTAGCTTGTCCTTGTTCAAATTTTTGGTGCTAGTGGCTTCCTTCAATGAACTTGCCTTTCTCATCATTATTTCTTTAAATCATTTAACTATTCTGTTTATGAAAATATTAATGGATTGAGACAAGACGTTATAAAAGTCACAGTGTACACATAAGATACACACATTATTTTCTTACAAATGCAACTAGTTACCTAGTCAAGAAAGAAAACTAGATTAATGTTAGTTGTTTTATTGGCAAATCTGCTGACTTTTCATACCTCTTGACTTTCTCTAGGCTCATGGTGCCTACCGGTGATTCGTGTCACTGTGCTTGAGCTGTTCACAGCTGCCTCTGAAAAATAAAACATTAAGACATTACCTGACAACAGTCGAAGTTGATTCTGAAGAACAAAATAATGAAACCACACTAAGTGTAATGAATTGAACTGGACTCCTTCTGAGAGTCCAAACACCTGATTTAGTTTGATAAGCAACTGAAAGCAGGAATATAGTAAAACAGACAAGTGGGATAAATCAGTTCCTTGGCTTTTATTGCCCCTTCAGGGAATCTTTGTAAGTATGTGGTAATATTGGCACCTTGTTCCTCTGCTGACCATCAGATATGGGGGGATATACTGAAAGCAGAAGAATGAAAGAGTAGGTGTGCGTTTTTAAATTGAGTCATTTTTCTTAATTCTGTTAAAAAGTAAAAGAAAATCAAGTAGGAATAGAGAATTAAAGAAGAAAATGGAAAGATAAGAGAAAATTTTGGAGTGTGTGAAGAATAAAGGCAAGGAGAGAATACTAAGGAGATGAAATTCTGTTATATATTGTAATCCTCTTTCTGTCCCTTTCTAGGAGCAAAAAAATAAAAGACATTCTTGACAATTTTTATTATAATTCTAATTATAATTCTGAATTAAAGTAAAATTGTTTTTTGTTGCCCTTTTGTACAAATTTTGGCAGCACTGATGCTTCTCTTCTGTGGATGTCAGACATGGGTAGCTGAACCATATTAAATGAAAGGGAGCTATAATTGATCTGTCACTGTCAGCTTGCCCTTATCACAGCAGTTTTTGTTACTGATATGAGAAATCTATTGTCGAAGTCTGGACACTTACTTGGACACTTTGCTGAGAATTGTACTCAGAGAGAGACCTGGAAAAGCAGCATATGGGAATGCTGAGTTGACATCTTACATCCTTATACCCCTGGGAGGCCAAAGGCAAGGAAAAATGAGTTCTGCCTCTTTTACTCCCTTGCAGCTCCCAGGTCTTTGGTCTTCTATAACCAGGATCCAAAGGGGTGAAGAGTGAATTTTGCTGCAGATCTCCTCCTGAGTTGCCTGCATTTCCCACAAGCTGAGTTTCTGTTGCCATTAATTTTGAATGGACATGTCCATGCTTATAGCTGTCTATTTTAAGAAATTATTGTTAATGCTAAGTAGCACTTAGGACTATCTGGATGTGCTGTACTGATACCCTTCGAAGAAACCGATCCTTGTTACTTCATGCTGTTATGTGTAATTTATGTACAAAGCAGACAGCTGGTAGGAATTTAACATTGCTCCTGCCAGCTTCACCAGGCTTCACAGATTTCCTTTGGATTTGCATGATAAACTTCTGTATCATGTGGTCTTTGGACTAAGTCTTGCCTGAGAAAATGGGTGGGATGCATTTTATCTATCATATGGGGAAAATCTAATTCGGCAACATAGTCCAAGATGGTTTAAATGCACATTTTTGCAAGTTACTAAACCAGAAGAGGAACAGAAAACAAATTTTCACTTAAAAGTCAAGTTCTCTATTTGGTTTTCTATGGAGCATAGTCTTTCCCCATCTTAATGACTCACAAAGCAAAAAAAAAAAAAAAAAAAAGTGGCTAAACACTGCCTTGATAGTGTAGTCCTACCAATGTCTTGCAATGCAGAAGCTTAGTTTTCCTTGTGACAGTGATGCTCTAAGGGCATATTCTGCTGGCTGCCTCTAGGCTGCATTTGTTATTTACAAATCAAGTCTTTATTAAGCCTTTGCTTAGTGGTAGCATGAAATAATCACCAAGATGCTGGATTTCCAGGTTAGAATAGATGAGATTCAACCATTTCAGTTCTTAAAGTTTCCACGGTATTTTCATTATGCTAGGTGGACAGTAGCATCTTTGGGCATTGCTCGTTGTTAAATGCTTTTGCCTTGGAGGTGTGTGGATTTGGGTGGTAGATGAGATGCTGCCTGTAGCCCATGTGTGACTGTACCTGTGTTTAGCTGCTGGGCTGAGTAAGATTTCACAAAGCTGTATGCACCGCTTTGCCTCTGGTCCCATTAAAGCAGTTTAAGAGAAGTCCCACTAAAACAGCACTAGGAAACAGCACTTCTAATTTTTAACTTGATACGGAATGAAGGGTGGGTCCATTTGGAGCCTATAGCTGGCATAAACATTAGGTCTAAAATATGGGGAAAAAATGACCAGAGAAGTTAGAAGCTAGCTACAATTCTCCTTTTTGCCTCTGCAGAGAAAGACCCCATTAGGCAGTGCAATTCAAAAAGTTGTGTTACATTATATGGTGAACTGTCCACCCAGCTAGCGAGGGGCCTGTGGAAGAGCAGACAGGAAAACTGCCCCCTTGCAAGAAATTCAGAGGATGGTGGAGAAGATGAGGCACATTATTGGTACACAGTACCACTCCATTTTGATCTCTTCCCACTGATCACTGAAGTTTTAATCCTAAATTTGAAAAGTGCTGTGAGAGATCAAGACAGGATGGTATACACGCACAGGAAAGAACGATTTTATGACATTTCTACCTAGAAACCTTATCTTTCTTTCGGGGTGCATTGTTGCAGGTACTCTGCAACAAAGGTAATGAAAATAGCCGTTGACTCAAGTTCTAGAATATTTTTGTTCATGCTCCGTAAGCCATTGAATTCCTTTCCTCCCACCTGCCTTTCTAAAGACTCCCTGGGTGCAGCGATGTAAAATTAGCTGCTGAATCTTTGAAAAGAAGCTCCAGGAAACAGATGATACGCTTTCAGGCTAGACTTTCAAAACACTTCCCCCAGCAGATCAGATTTATTTTGTATTGGATTTTAAAAAGGGAAATAGTAAATTATGTAGCTGTGTCCGCTGGCTGAGAAATGAGCCATTTCCAGTCGAATGCGCCGTGCTGGAGCGCGGAGTGAAGGGCTCCTCTGGGGTGGGCCGGGCTGGAGCTGCTCTCTTTGTCCCAGATGCTGGAATGAGCCTCCGGAGAGATGATTGCACGTAGCTCCTTAATGAATGGCATTTGGAAGAAATGCCTTCAGGAACGCTAAAAATATCTGACTCTCTAGTTAGGCCTTTTTCCTGTCATAAAGGAGTGCGGCTATTCAACAGGACAGAATCTGAGGGAAAGAAATATTGGAGGTGTGTGGCCTTGCATTTATTTAGAGCTGTAGGACATTACTGTCATGGAGAAGCTCTTTCTAGACCTTCAGTTTTAATGGCTTCTATAACTCTGGGTTTAAAGTAGTCCTTATTTATTTCCACAGTAGATACTATAGAAAAGGTGCATCTGTCTCATGTTTACGGTTTTTTTGTTTGTTTTCTTTTCTTTTCTGTGAATAACATCCACGCTCATCCACAAAGTCATTTCAGACGGTGCATGATCATGGCCTCCTTATCAAGAATCTGAGACGCTCTGATTCTGAGCCAATGCTTCTCAATACAAACATAACTACAGATTTTGAGTGGATTTCAGAGGTCCTCTTGGAAGGGAATATTTATTCCTCCTTTGAAATAACAGCTGGTATGGGCATATCTGCAGCCACTACGTAACTGCACAAGGCATCAGGGTGTAAGAAAGCAAGCAAGTTAGTAGGTGTAAGTGGGAATATACTGGCATAAGAACTTGTTTCAAGGAAAAGCAACTAAGGGAAGAATTTCAGAAAGTTGGAGACCTTTATTTCCATCCTCTCAGCATGTAAACTTGCATATACTCCCAGTGCTCTTGAGACTTACTGTTTTTTTCTGATTGTGCTTTGACTTCTGTAGACACATTGCAACTTTTTATTTATTTGTTTTTAACTGTGTGTGGAAGTACATTCATACATGCACAGGTTTTGAGGACCATGAGGACTGCTGGGTTTACCTAACCAAATCTCTTATGTAAGACTTCCTTGAATTATTTCTTTTTGTAACTAGAGGAAGTCTTTCAAAAACAATAAACACATAAAATCTACTAGTCTTGATCTTTAAAAAGATTTCCTTAAAAAAAGAGAAAAAGAAAAAAGGTATTGACTTGTTAAGAGTTAGAGAGCCATTCAAACCACAGCACTTCTAATGTCATTCTGCTTGTGTCTTTTTAAACGACAACCTGCTACAGGTTTGCACCATGACCAGCAGACATAGGAGAGCCAAGGTTTCCTATGGATTTTGTGAACTTTGTTGCTGAGCAGCATTTACTCCTACCTCCTCCGTTGTACCCCTTCATAACTGAATTGAGCACGGCCCTCTGCGTGAGTTATCTGAGACCCACATAATTAGCAGCTGGTAAAATCTTAAAAGGTTTAAGGGTGAAAAACTTAATAGCCTTGGTTTTGAGTTGAGCCCGCAGATTCAGATGTTCCCTAACTTTGGCTTTTACTAGAGGTATAAACTTTGCAGCTGGCTCCAATTCATGGAGGACATGAGCCCTATCAATCAGCTTTGTGAAAGTTTGAAACTGGATGCTGTATGTTAGATTCTTATTAAATATATTGTCTAGGTCATTTTCTGTAAGTACAGGATGATTTTTTTTTCCTTTGGTATTTTTTTCACAGCAAGTAGAGTATCTCATCTTCATAAATTTGTTTCTGAAGCCAAATATGTTGTATTATTTCTTTTAGCAAATCTAACATGAATTAAGAATTCAGTACCACATGGTCATGGTGGACATAGAATTTCACAGATGTTAAGGTGTTTTATGGCTTTTGGATTTGCTGAGAACCATAATTGTGAGAAGCACCAGACATTAATGAGCATGGAAACTAAACTGCTGCTATGCTGCAGAAGGAGAAATTATTTCTCCAGGTCACGGGTGATGTGAAGTGATGAAGCAACAAACTGAAGGGAGTTGACAGCACACTGCCCACTGGCAATTACTTCTGGAGCATGGCTATAATGATTTTCCATATGTTACTAAAAAGATCTTCTATCTTTATTATAGACAGAACTGACAATAATAGTAAGAATTCATCCCATTACTGAAAGTAGAGTCTATTTGGCCAGTTATCAACATTAATTTAAATTCCTCTGCTGGAGATTTAAATTGGCATAGGCCGCTATTAGCGAGGTCGTAGCAGTGAGTTGCATTTCTCTTGTCCGGAGATGGCAAGCCAGGCTGTGGCACTGCGTATGGACACTGCTTTTACAGTACTGCCTGTTGTTGCCAGTGCTGATAATCAGGAGCACTCTTGCCCAAAGGCAACAGGCTCTAGGAATGTAAGCTACTTAACGAGTCTGAGCCCTTTTCACACATGGCAATAAGAGTAATAATAGCTTATATGAGAGATCATTAAACTGATCAAGTAGAGAGCATTGGACTCACAAACTGGAAGTCTAATTATGAACGGAAACTTGATTTTAAAAAATAGTTGCTGTCATATCCAAATACTTTTTGCAGAATTTCTGTTGCTCTTGTTAGAAACAAGAGCATGCTTGAAGCTCTACCTTGTAATTCAGTGACAGAGAGACAGTCACATAAACAAGAAATGAGGTCTGTCATCTTCTTTTTGGCCTTGACTTACTAAATATAACTGTGTGAAGAGTGCATATTCATGTTAAGAGTGTGCTAAGATGCTGTTCTGGTTTGGACCTATATACGCAGGAGTATACCAGGCAAAGAGTAATAAGTTATGCAGAATGAATAGTAAGATATTCAGAAGGACACGTGGCAAAATTTTACTTTGCAAAGGTCCAACGTATGTTAATCTACAGATAAGGAGTCTGTGCTTTGTGAATTTTGTGAATTTCACATTTTAAAACTGAAGTAAAATATGAAGCTACTATTGTAGTGTGAGGCCAGAATCATGAAAAAATAATGATTTTAAGTGATTTTTATATATAAGCAGAGTTTAGGTATAAACAGGAAAGTATAATCCTTTCCAGAATCTAGCTATTGGTTGCAGACATTAGCTTATAAAAGTAATAATAATAAAGGTAGCTGTTCATCAGAAAATAATCTGTCATTGGTCGTGGCCCAGGAGCTGAACAGCAATCAGCAGTGCCATGTGATTGCAAGGAGAAAAAAGCAGATGCTGTAGAGGGGTGTAAGAGACACAGCTTCCCAAGCTGCATAAAATGAGGCTTTCTGGTTCCACCTTTATCACAAAATCCAGTTTGGATGTGGGTATAAATCAACTGTGGAGAACTAAAACAGAGAGTTAGGGGAAGGAAAAACAACAACTACACCCCAAGAAAACATATCTGCCTGGACTAAAACAAAGTTTCTTAACCTACATTAGAGAAGAATGAGAGAGGAAATTATAGTTCTAAAGTTTATACCAAGCAGCTGCAAAGAGGAAGGGATCCATCTGATATCTGTGTCCCTGACATTTAGGACAGGAAGTTAGCAGGCATAAACTAGCATAAGAGTTTTTATTTATTGATTTATTTATTTAAATGGTAAAGATAGATGGTAAAGCAGCGGTATAAATCGCCTGGGGAAGTTGTTGTGAAGGACCTACCTCCAGTGATGAAAATTGTAGTAGTGGTTAGATAAGCATCAGACAGGAATGACGTCCTACCTCGGGGTGAGGGAATGGCCTGGATGACCTTTCAAAGTCTTTGACAGGTTAGTTTTTCAATTATTCTATAATCACCTGCCCAACCTTTTCAGGAATTGTGTTACAGCACAGCTGAACTCCAGAACCCGTGCTGCTCCAGAGGTGCCTTGGTCAAGACACGGGTGCCCTACACAAGTTACACGAGATCCCCCTAGCGAGAGCCGAGTCACTGGCTGCACGCAGAAGCCGGGCTCGCTGACTCCACGCTCTCAGCTGACATGAGCACTGATGGTGCGTGCAGGCAGACAGGGAAGAAACAGGTTAATAGAATATTTTCTTTCTGGGCCCAAGGGATCCAAAATGAGCTTGATACTTTTTAGGTGCTTATAAAAATGTCTTTTGCCTTTAGGAGCTAAGCTTAGAGAGAATTTGTATTCACAAATATTTGTTTACATTGTCATTAGCTTGTTAGCGTTTTATAAAGCTCATAGTATCTCTAGCCAACAGTGACCCTACTTAAATTGGGATAGGAAGTGCTGAATAGTCTTAAGAATTGCCACAGACATCTGATTATTTATTTGGGCCAAACTTACTCGATTTTCAAATGCCATTGTGCTTCCACTCTGTATACAGTTTACCTTTGCTAAGATCAATTTTATGGCAGTTACCAAGGATGGAAATGAAAAATTAGAGAATTCCAAAGGATGCATTCAATGATCTTTAAGGTTTCAAACTTGTCATAATCCAGGCTAGATCTCTTGAGGTTCTACCATATTGCCCACTTTTTCCATCTATGGGAACAAAACTGCCTGGCTATGGCTCTTGCAGCAAATGTCTATCATTTATTTGTGCAATGATTTATATTTAGGGTGGAAACAGGTTTACCATACCAAACTGTGGGATGAGATAAATCCATCTGAACAATTGGAGCTCCAAGCTATAGAGAGGTCAAGTGTTGAAAAGAAGGTTCATATTGAAAAGTGACTTTTGCGTGTGCTGCGGGAGGAAATTGGCTGCAGTATATGGAGTCTGGCCCCTTTATGGACTCTCCCCTGTTATAGGAAAAAAATAGGAGCTTTTATTCTTTTTCAGACACAGTTTATCTTTTCTTCCTTTCCTTACATCTGAGGCTCTTATGTTTAGAGTATGCACAAAAACTGTGCAGGTCAATAAGATGTACATCCATAGTGAACAGCTAGCTGCATCACTATGGATCCCCCTAGTCTTGCAATAGAAACCACAGTGAATTCAGGCACCTAATGCTCATTTATCATGTGTCACCCTCAATGCTGGACAAGCTACAAAATTAAACAAACACAGAGTATTTTCTAGGCTAATACTAAAATTTTGCTAGTTTGATGAGTTTGGATGAACAAATAAATCCATCTTTTTAGAGCTGGCAGAACAGGCGCTGCATAGGAAGTTGTTTGTGCTGATGTTGTTGAAATGGCAAAGATGCCTGATATGCCTGGTGCGAGAGGCCAAAAATGTTACATGAGAAAGCTGCTATCACCAGATCTTGAAGAAAAAGTTACCTCCGTTGTCTTTGAGATTAGTCTGTTCTTGTGATTATAACTGCAGAAAACCAAGATGTAACTCTTCTCCTTGATTCGAGTAGTCTCCCGACCACCAAGCTGGAGTTTGTATGCTCCCCTCTGTTGCAAATGGAGGATTTTTTTTTTTTTAATAGCAGGAAACTTGCATGATTGAGGCCTAGTTGTGTAGAACCTTCCATAGAACACACTGTGTGCCTAATACAGTCTGAAACCATATGTTGTCTTCCACTTTGCTTTGACCAAAAGCGCAGTGTGTGCAACACTGGTGATGAGAAATATGCAGTTCTGAAGCTTAAGCCAGCATAAGGATTGAGCCTTCTTGTATTTTTTTCTAGAGTAGACGCTAAGATTTAGCTGCTGAGCATGCAGCATCTCTGATTCAGAGATGACCTGCCTGCCTGACCCAATGAGTAGCATATTCCTTATGTGACTGAAGAGGGAAGACACGTGCCATCGTTAGAGGAGGAGGTGCAGGTGAGAGGTGGGAGATAGCCAAGTCCTAAGCTTCTGCAGCGTGAGCTTCACCATAGCTGAGTCTGGCATCATGTGATCTTGGGGCCTCTGTCTTTTTCCTAAAACTGGGGATGTAGGTGAAAACACAGCCTCTGTATCAGCAAATCACGCGATAGAGCTCCTACACAAAGAACCTCACTGAACTTTTGGGAAACCCTAGGTTGGCCCACTCTGTGTCTGTGATGCTGTAGCACACAGCCTTTTCTACTTCCTACTCATCTCAGTTCTGCAGTTTCTCCCCTACTGCCTTCCTTCACTTTCTATTCTTTCTCTGTTTGTTTTATTTTTTTTTAATCCCCCTAAGGCGTGTATGGATAAAATCTATGTGGATGAGAATAAGACACCTATGTTCGAACAGAGTGGGACTTTATCGTAGAGGTTTTAAGATACTCCTGACATGAGTGGAACTGCTTATGGCTTTTGAGCCTGCCTAAGGATTTGAAATGCGGCTCTTCAAAGGCTTGTGATCCAGTTTATTTTCATATTCAATCTTAGTATCTCTGCCAAGAGGCCCTGAAATTGAGGGGGAAGTTCCCTGTGGTGGTTCTGCTATTGTCATTCTCCAATATCAGCCTTTATTGCCTTCCTCTGAATTTTGCTTACTTGATGGACTGCGCGATTAGACCTACGTGGGCATTGTGTGTTTCACTATGAAATGCACAAAGCGGGTAGAAGCTACCACTAATAAACACAGCTGAGGCAGATTTTAAATGCACAGCAACCGTTTTCTGCTTTATAGATCTCTGCATCATTCTGAGCCTTTGGCAGATGCATCAGGAACTACACAAGTTTGTATACACCACTGGGATATGAGTAAATAAACTGAGAACAGATTTCCAGTGATACCAGTGCAGTAGTGTACTGACAATGTGTATGTCTAATATTAAATTGGAAAAGGGAAAAATAGTTCTGTAACTCTCTTTTTAAGCTATATTCACTCTTACTGTTTAGCAGGTATATGTGATACAAATCACTTTTAAGATCAGTAGATTTTGAGATGTACCTGGCCTTACTGCAAATAGCTTACGCACAATGTGGTTTTTAAAAGCTATTACTAAACTGCAGATTAGAGTTGGTACATCTTGTTTTTTTCTGTATGTGGTTTCTCTGCAAAGAGAGGAATTAGACTTGTATCTAAAACCTCATTTATAAAGCATGGCTATATTTTCATCTTTATTATAGTTATCATTTATTTGTTTGTAAATGCCAATATTCAAGAGTAATTGAAAAGTATCTGGGGAAAAAAAATCCCAAACTGCCCATTTGTAGCCTGGAAAACTACTGTAATTACCACAGGAGAAACAGAAGAACAAAGGAAATATCTGAAGCCCAGAAACGGACCAATGTAAGTTCCTGAAAAGCTTTTTTCAGAATAAATGCACAAGATTGTAGCACCTAGCACAGCCCCCCTCCGCCCATGCTGAGGGATTTATCTGTTGCTTTTCAAGCTTTTTGCGGATGACTCAGTGACATGTTCTAGAGATGCATTTCAAAAATAGCAGTAGTTGTGAATAGATGCTGTCCTGATGTGGTGCAAGACGCAGGCAGTAGCACAGCTATAGCTGTTCTCAGTGTGGTGTAGGGCAGCGGGTTTCAGCACCGCAGTGTGAAAACCTGCACCTCAGAGACCTGCAAGGTGCAGGAATCCTGAGGCTGCCCAGCTCACAGACCATAGGTTCAGAGCATGAGCAGGGAAAACAAACAAACAAAACAAGTAATTATATATAAGGAAAACTCAATGTAATTTTCCATCTAGGCTTTTCAGCTTATAAAAAGGAGAGTGGGGGAAAAAATCAGCGGAAATAAATAATTATTTCCAAATATTTGGACACATAATGAAAAATCCAAGCAAGAATTTCACTTTAAATTTGTTACTTTTCTCTACAGTGTTGGTGGTTTGTCTAAAGTGTGTTACCACTCACTGGGTTCCTGTGGCTTTATTGGTATAAAATGATATATGCACACGTATACACACACACTCAAAACAACTTTTATACAGCCAGTTCTACAAATAATTTGCAAATAGATTTTGTTTCTCACTTTACTATAGTTATCACACAGGTCTGTCGTATTTGTCAGGCTGCTGTTTACAAATGAACATTTTGTTGAGACATCCAGATTTATAGTTGTGTTTCTTTCATTTTCAACCTTTGTCCAAAGCCAAACTGAAGATGAAGAAACTGCATAGCTGCCTTCATGCAGATGCCTCCTTTCCCACCCCATGTCAGAAAGACCATCAAGTGTCACAGCAGCAGCACTCAAGCACTTTCAGGTCGCAAAGGAAGCGGCATGCTGATGTGTATGTTGCTAGCATTACAGTTTTAAAGCCATTTTGGTGTATCTTTGTCTCCCTCTCCTCTCCTATCATTCATAATTAGTTCCTTGGGAAGGTGTGAATTTACTGTATTTATGCTAGCTTCTCGCCTTACAGCTGATGTGCCACTGCCACACTGTGCAATATTAACAGTAAATAAAAGCAAGTCCTGCATCTGATTTGCTCTTCTTCAGTGCCTTTATGCTGAGAACAATCCAGTGGGAAGTTAGGAGCAGGAGAGCTTTTGGGATAGTGAAAGCAGAGCTATGACCATTGGAGACCAATAGAAAGGAAGCTCAAGGATTAAATTTCCCCTAAGTATCTCTGGAGAAGGTATAAAATGCCATAGTCTTGCAGAAATGTTGTTTGTTCTTTACACGTAACATGAGGATTATGAACGCTGAAAACAAAACACAGAAAACTTCTAAATGTTTTTGGTGCTTAAAGGCTAATCAGGGTAATAATGACACTCTTGGGCTTACTTGGACTGCCCATCACCAAGATGCTGATGGGACTCCCTTAATGACAAGTGACTGGCAATGATCCTGCCTCCTGCGGGTACTAAGGACTCATTCCCGTTCTTGTGCTGTTCACTGGGAATCTCAGCAAAAAAAAAAAAAAAAAGGGATTACAGTGGGAACAGGTTATGAGGCTTTCTACAATATGGGCCCTTGTCCTACTGGAGCAGTGTTGGGAGGGCTTGCTTTGGGAAGACGGTGCTTCTGCTTTTCCTTCCATTCAGTTCTTGAATGGGAGGTCACAGTCTGTCCCTCTGCATTTAACTCAGGGGAACGATCAATGCAGTACTGAAAATGTTTATTTCAATAGTGTTGCCTGTGTGTGTCTTTACAAGATCAAGCCCCTAAAGTTTTGGCTGTTCATTCCCCAAAAATGGAATTTTTGTTTTCAAAGCAAGATAAATGAGTAGGGCCACAGATGCAGACCTGAATGATGGTGCTCTTGCATGCAGAGGCAGTTGGAACAAAAAAGATTGCGAGGATCAAAACAACAAAAGGCTAAATTTAAATCTGCATTACCTTATTCAAACGGGTTTTGAAACTCTTACCATCAACTTTGAAATGTTGCCAGTGGGCTGTTCATGATAATAACAGACAACAATTACTCACTGAATGTTCATATAAATAATAATAAGCCCCTCAAGTTTGAGTCCAGCAATTTTTTCATCTCTTGACAACAGCAAACACACTATCTGCTTTCTTCGCAATAACTGTCTTACCAAATCTTTACACCTTTGTGTTGCGCTCTTTCTCATTAATGATCTCTTGCCGTCTGCAATCTTCTATTTTGAGAAAATGGAAAGCTTTGAAGACAATTACTTTATTAAACATATGCAGAGGTGTGGTAGGTCAGCTTCATCAGTCTCTCTTGACACTTTCTTCTGCTTTACAAGTAGAAGTATTTGGTTCTGTAGTAAGGGAATGAAGGAGAGAATGAAAAGAGGCCACTTTCTGAGGGGAAGCCAGGGCTATGTCTGCTCAACATGGTGCGAGGAGAGATACTGGTTCTGGATGTTTAAGATGGTAAAAGCTAGCAGCCAAGGCTGAGGTGTCTTAACTGGGGCAGATAGGACAGGTAGAACTGTTTCCATAGTACTTAGAAGAAATTTCTTAAGAAAGAGTACAAATATTGATCTCTCTTTGCTTGGCTGGTATTTTTTTTTGTTACCTACCTCCTGCTAGAAATGTCACAGACATCTTGACTGATGGCCTGTAGATCACAGGGAGAGTGAGATCACGTATGAGGAAGATCGTATCAAATGCACATTTTAAGTTTGCCTCTTAATTTCTTTTTTGACATATCGTATGTCCTGCACTTCTGGTGTCTATCAACTGAAATTACAATAATGCAAAATACCCCTCTGCTTTGTTTCTTATGATGTTTTAAGTCATAAAATATATGTGATGCTAGTGTTGGCCAACATTGTTCGTGATTCACCTGTCACAGTTACTTCCTTGGGAAGGTGTGAATTTACTGTATTTATGCTAGCTTCTTGCCTTACAGCTGATGTGCTACTGCCATGTGGTGCAATGAAAACGGGAAAAAATAAGAGCCAATCTCCCCTAAGAAGTCTTTGACTAAAGCAGTCTGAAGGGTCTGGTCAGTGAGCGACCCTGCAGGTTCTGCTGTCTTGCTTCATCTGATACTGTTGGGCAGTCCTCATGCACAGACATCCATCTGTCTGCTGAAAAGTGCACTTGCTGCATGATTTTTGTATCTTCAAGATCTGTTGAGTAAACCAGGTCATTAAAACTTGGTAAACTTTCTGCATCAGGGCTTTGGCTCCTTTTGGATGCTACTTATATTTGTTTTATTTTTACAGTCCTCAAGGGGCCTGCTCAGTCACACTCTGCCCTTTAACCAGACTTGAGAAACTTTAGACAGCATTTCCAAATGTTCATCATCCTTGGGAAGAGCTATTTAGTTTTGATGGTTTCTCTGAAATGCTATAAATGCATGTAGAAAAAGAAAATGAAGCAAGGATTTTGAGATGTTTAGAAGCTTAAGGAAACACTGTAAGCTTAAGGAAAAAAATGTAGATTTCTTGAAAAAGTATAGAAAAATACCTTTCAACCGTGTATCTGCTAATGAAAGGGCTGCCGATGACAAGAGTAAATAACTGTCACAATAGAAAAAAATCAGGTACCCCTAATTCAGGGTATGAACTTAAATGGCTTTGGAGTTGGTCACTCTGAGCTTCCTGTTTAATTTCAGGACCAGGATCTTTGGTCTATGGATAACTGCAGCTTTCCTATCAGTTCAGGTGACAGGAGGATTCCCCTTATATCCTGCATAGGAAAAGGAAGGAGGCAGAATCAGACCAATTCCTTGTGAAAGGAAAGAAAAATGTCAGTTAGGTGCCAAGGGACAAGCCGTTCAGAGCACATCTACCAGCTGTTGTTGGGGAAATACAATAGTAAAATGAATCAGGACAAGTGATGACTCTGACTCAGTTTTTAAATGGAATTTAGGACTCATTTAAAACCAAAAGGCTGAAGTGATCCAAAGGTCGGTGATGTTTTGGAACAGGTTTGTACTTCTGTGTGTGTGATGCATGTCTGCAACATGTGAAAGACTGTGGTGATAAGAAGCACATGCTAGTGGAGATGATAGAGTTGATCATGTAAGACCTGCTAAAGCACTGTAAAAATGCAGCTGCACTGGTTCTTGAATTTAACTCTTAGCAGAACTATGCTGTGTGGAGACTCCAGTTTGAGTTGGTGCATCCTACAGTGGTTTCCTAAGATGCTTCTGAAAATAGTGTTCTGCCTCCTTCACTTAGGCCTCACTGCAATGTCATCAAAAGCAATGCTTGTGTGTTTTGTGAACTGTATAAATTTTTTAGTTTGGGGCATTCTACATTTTATATTTAACATGTTTTTAACTCGGGGAACAAAGCTGAGAGAGATAAACGTTCATAGCCATGTAACTTTTTGTGTGATCCTTCTTGCTGTGGTGTTCTAGTGTTGTTCACTTTTGAATTTAAACTTGCTGGCAGAGGTTATTATATTGCAGGAATAAATTACTCTCAAAGGATGGTAACTGTTAATGTTTCCACCATTACTTTCCTATGGTGGAGGGTAGAAGCTATGTTTTTGCTGTAAAATGAGGGATTTTTTTTCTTTCTCACATTAGAATATTGATCTTGAGATAACTAGCCCACTGTAAAAACAGAACAAAACAGAAAATCACTCCTCTCCTCCCCCTGCCAAAAAAATCCCCTCCTATTCCTCCCCCTCCTCCTCCTCCTCAGCAGTGTGATGACAGTTTACGTCTGACTGTAATTATGCATGCTGAGATAAAAAAATAAACTACACTTCATTTCTGTTGCTTATCTCGCTGTAAAATCCCGTTTTGACATAACAAACACTGTATTTTAATGCTCTCGTTACTCTCTTCACCGAAGGGGAAGACTTAGGTTGTGCAGGGCCTGGGAGACATTTCACAGCAGCCTTAAAGCCGGCGCATAGGAGGGACATGATGAATGCTTATGGCATATAGCACTCCTGGTCAGCTATAGTGGTCAGCGTTTCCTGAGACAGCCGAGTGCAAGTTTGAGGCAGCTGCAAGTCTGCCATTTATTTCATAGCCTAGTCCGTTTGCCAGTTAGTGCCCCCATATCTGAAAATCCCAGGCAAGCTGAATTAAACTGCTGTGAAGTGAAACCCCCAATGGCACACACAGATAGAAGCAGAACATCGCAAGTTGAATTAGAAAGTACTGAGTGAAAATTGGTGGTAGTGGACATCTCCAGGGCGATGTAGGAACCTAAAAGGGCAGCTCCATTCTGCAAAAGCAGGATGAGATGCTCTGAATTCAGACCGTGTACAATGCGCAAAACTCTGCTCATCTTTGCAGTTAATGGACCACTTGAAGCAGATGTGTGTGTGTGACTCATTTTGAGTGCGGAGGTAGATCTGAGAGAGAGGGAGGATGTTTAAGTGTGGTCTCTACTGTAACAAGACTCTTCATATAAGGACACTTAAAATGGATTTTTTGTTGTTGCTTTACACGGTGTACTGGCTTTAGCATTCACTTGCGTTCTTGCAGTCTGCGCGATTACTATTGCATTTGTCTCTGAAGTGTTTTCAAATTATCTTCACAATTCAAAATGAAACTCTCTCCTCCCCCTCATATCACCTGGTTTTCATGTGAAACTGCACATTTCTAATGGCTCTTAAAATCACAAAGCTTTTCTTGGGGCTGGGCCCCAGTTGATTCAATAGTTATGCAAACATTAGCAAATTTTCCCTTGAGCTAAGTTTCACGTTTGCAATGAAACCTGAACTCAGGCAAATTCTGTGTGGTTTTCATTGAAAATGAAAAGGCAATGCCATAAAGCTGCGTCTTTTCCTGTCTGTCTTCTGGAATCATCTACTTTTTCATTTTTATCAGTTTGCCTATGCTAATGCTATAACAAAATCATTGTCAATTTGCAGTTTAATGTATGTATGTGAGCAATCAGGTAGGATGTTTGTTACAGTTTTGGAAGGCATTTTTGGTAATTTTTGTCAGTAAGAATTTGACTGGTTTCACATAGTAAGATTTAGCCGACACATTAAAAAAAGAGTCTCCTTTTTCTTCTTGGCATAGTCTAAAAACCCAAATGTACTTTGTGTGTGTGTGTGTTTAGAAGCATGTGCCATTCAAAACAGAACGGCAGCCGATTAGTGTGACTGTCTAGTCCCCTTCTGCCAGATTTTGTATTTGGACTGGAGTGGTGGATGGCTGTTGTCTCTGTGGATTGGCAAGAAATGTAATTACGCAGAGCCTTTCTACCCCCTTATGGCAGACTTGGAGTATTTATTGCTGTGCTTTTCAGTCCACGGAAATCCGCCCTAACTGCAGGAACGATTCCAGCTCCGAACAGTGATAATCAAAGTTCTGCTGCCAGTGATCTTTATCGAGAGTTCCAGCTAAAGTTCTCCAGCTGTACAATACACTTGTGCTTGTTTAGGAGGAGGTCTTTAGGTTATTGTCTTCTGTTTGTTTTATAAAGGGCAAAGATTTTTTTTTTTTCCTCTCTATTTCAGTTTCTTTATCAGGCGGTTAAGAGAAGTTAATTGCTTCTGCATATTAACGGTCTATGGGAAACCTTGCACCTTTCTCCTCCTTCACTGCCTTGGTAAGCACAAAAACGCACACTTGTAAACTAGTGCACGAGTACATAATCTTGACCCACTGCACTGAGATACCTTGGTTTTGTGTAGACAAAAGCACTGGGAAGTTGAGGTTTCTGTCTGGCCTTGTAAAATACTTAGCTGAGATTACTGGTGTAATATTAGATGTCTAGCAGGACAGTTAATCATACAGCATTAGTCTCTGAACTATTTTACCCCTTCCTAGCAAAGGATATATCATAGGAACACAGGAGCTGTGATTTCAAATCTAGCATTTGTGACTTGCGTAGTTGGTCCTAATACATAGGGGAATCGATGTCCTTTCAATGTCCAATATGATTTTCAGGAAGAAAAACTCTTTGAGCAACTGTTTTTTGCACAGCCCTTTGTGCTACTGTTTTTTTTTTTTTTTTTTTTTTTTTTTGTACAAATTTCACTTTGACTATTGAAGGAGATCAGTTTATATACTGAAGGAAAATAGAGATTTATTCAGAGATAAAATCATCCAATTCCTTTTACACGTAACATACATAATATTGCTAATGCCTAAATGCATAAACAAAGCAGGTTATCCCTAATCTCCTAGATATGGGCAGGAGGCGATTTGGGATAGGAGTAGAAAAAAAAGGAGATAGATGAGAAAGCCTTTTACAGAGTAATGGACATTTTGCCTGTTTACCAATGCATAACAACTAGATATTCTTGTTTTGGTAGAATTATCTGATAATGAATAGCTTATATTATGCACTATTGTTCTAATAATATACATGTGTTGCTTACACATACAGCAAAGAAGAAACTATGAATTTTTTCATGGAGATATGTGCCATCCAGAAAGGTTAGAGCTGGCATTGTGCAATGTGCACCATGTCCACCCAGTGGAAGAGAAGGAAACTATTTCAGTGATAAAGCTATCCATTTAAAGTTACTTCTGAGTATGCAACAAATGTACAAGAGCATTTGCTGGTTACAGCTGAATATGGTTACATGATACAGTAGGCTAACTCCTGCCCAAACATGTTGCACTGTATGCTGGTCAGATATGTTGATGCAAGTGTTTAGGTGAATCAAGTTGTGTGTAATTAAGAGAAGAGCTCCATGTAACAGAATTCTGTACAACATTTATCAAAAAGCTCATTTGCTGGTAGTCATGGAGAAAATCACAGCAGGCAACAGTGTGCTGCTTAATTACATGTAGAGCATATATCTGCTCAGGCTGCAATTGTCTAATAAGAACCTGATCGTGCCTCTGCCCTCCAGCTTGACCATGCCGACATGGGAGGAACTGCAGCAGGCAATGTATGTGATTGCGAGCACGTGGTCTCAAACTTTGCCTCCAGTCTGTGTCCTTGTTCTTTTAACAACTAGCTCATATTGTTGCAGTCAGTGAAAGCCAGGAGTTTTTTGGGAGAGCAGGGCCCTGGTATTTTTGTAATGCCACACTGTGTATATGGGTTGCAGCTGAAACTCATAGCCCTCCACCAAACAACACAGCATTTAACCTGCAATCTTGCTGTCTGCAATTTTTCTCTTGTAGACTCTTTCTTTAGCTGCTCAAATGCTGGATGGGGGAGACATCAGCTCCGAATAGTTGACTAATTTTTAATGGCGTTCAAAGATCTCTGGTGCAAAGATGTCCATTCACATCTACCAGCTCAGCATATTCCAGGCTCATCACATTTGCTTTCTATGAATTTCTTCTCCTGCCCTCTTACTACCACCCAATGTTTTCTAACTATTTTCGTCTTTTTTCCTCCCGCTTTTAATCTATGTATGTATATTTTTTTGGTATTTTTTTGCCGCTTAAATCAGATCTTCCCCTGCTTTAACATAGTAAACAGAACCAAGGACAACATGGAAAACATCTGAAAAGATTAATGCCAGCTGCAGTCATGTCAGCAGCGCAGTTTATATTTAGAGGGGAAGCGTGCTGGAAAGGAGGTGAAGAGTTCAGAGTGGGATCCGACCCGAGTGCCTGGATCTGAGCGAGAACGGCTGCTAGGATCAAACTGGCCTCATCGCTAGCGTGCCTGGTGCCACTTCCAGTCTGTTACCACAGCTTTTCCCTTTGCAGCCTTAGAAAAACCATGTGGAAAGAGGAAGATAATCGAACACCCACCCTTTTGCCAAGAAGCCACGAGTTCAGACAGAGGGGCTTTTGATGCTCTCTAATCTTGTGAGTTATCCAGCATAAACCTGACTCCTAAATCTGTACTCAGTGGACCACAAGTCTCCATGTTTACCGTGAGTTTAACTATCTTAATACTTACATATCCCTTTTTAATGTGTGTTGCTCACTTGCCCCCCACCAAATTCATGGTTTTATTCCTGCAGCTCCTTGTCAGGGAGGGACTATTTATGGATCCTCAAGTTGCAAAGTGATCACAAAACAAAATCCTGGCAGAGTCATGGCAGAGCAAACCTCTATTGAGTTGTGGTTGAGCCCTGGTCAGACTTTCATTGCTTAAAAGTTTGAGCCCAAACACCCTAACAATAGGCGTTTATTTTTTTCCTCTGTATTTCCTCTACTTCTTGCTGATCGTTTCAGTAGACAAAAATATCCAAGACTACTTTAGAATGTCATGCTACTTCTGCTTCTTGCACAATAAATGCAAAAAGTAATTTCTTTCAACGTAGTAAAAACCACACAGTCAAAAAAGTTTTAAAAGGTCTTTAACTCATGTTAAGTTTAGGGAGATGTGTCCTTTCCTCAGTATCGTTTGCACTGATATAGTATTGAAATGAAGGTGGGTTGAAGTTACAATTAGTCGAAACCTAGAGATGAAAAGCTGGAAATAATAGCTTTATAATATTGTGATTCAGAAAGATGACAAAAACATTATAGCTACCTATCTGTTAGCACTGCACGCAGTTTAGCATCTGGAAAATGGAGAAGAAAGGAGTTTTCTTCAAACAAAGTCATTTGTTAAGCTTTCAAAAAGGACCTGAAAGCCCTATAACTCTGCTTTTCTTTTAACATTTGGAGAGATCGGGAGGAGGAAGTCTTATGCTTCAATACCCTGGAAACTAACTTTCTTAATCACATCAATATGGTTTAATAGCAAAAGACTGTATAACCACAGTAATGACCATTGTCTCTTAAACAAGCCTTTCTAAATTTCTGAACATAATAAGTTTGAGTGCCAGTGTATATATAACACTGTCAACCAGGAGAAATCACCCTTTCTGCAGCTTTCCTTGTGTTTCCTCCCCTCTGCCGCGCGCTGACCCGTGTGAAGGCATCCTAGGGAGAAGGGGTTAAGAATGCGCAAGGGTGAGCCTTGTAGCTGAATTTATCTCGGTAACCCAAGATGCTGGTGAATGCGCCACACAGTTACTACTGCAGCTATTCCTGTGTTGGCCTCCCCACCTAGTCCTGACATGCTTTCGTCCATGCGTGCTTCTTGAGTTACACTCCAGGGGGAAGTTCGGGCAGATCTTGTGACAAACAGGCCTCAGTCATTTGGATGCTTACTGAGCCAAGTTGTTTATATTTTTCACACATCCTGCTTTTGTTATGCTGAAATTCTTCTTTCCTTGTGCTTTACTACTATCCCTTGTACTGCTTAACGCTGCAAATCATTTAAGAGTTTCCACTGAAAAGGTCAGCAGTGCTCTTAGAGTGAGCACTACCTATGGGAACGCCACACTGCGCTTACCAGGGTGGCGTAGTCGAGCGCAACTCATCTAACATCGGAGGCATCATGTTTACGAAGCCACTGAAGGACCTTGCACTTGCTCAGGCTGTTCACCTCTTGTCCTGGAAGCCCTGAAGTTCAGGAAGCAGCTAAGCTGGAACAATCGGTGCTAAAATAATAAGATAAAAGACGGGGTTTATAAATTGTTTATCATTTGTGTGATTGGGAATGCAGCGGTGCTGTTGCTACGCCAGAACCTGAGGTGGCATTTTAATAAATCACTTGAAAATTTTCTGTTGTAAGATATATTTAAATTAGACTTTAGTTATCCTTGGTGCCTCTCCAAAGAAAAGCGTGTGTCCGTGCATACCTGTGTGTGTATGCGGACTCTTTCCTTTAGGGAATCTTTTTATTCATCCCATCAAGCATTTGATTGTATGCAGTATCTGTCTTCCATTATTTATGCAAACCATTACATGTGTGTCTGTAACCAGGAACAAATACTTGGGAAAATCATTTTGGTTTATGATAAACTAAATAACCACTTAGCTTTTAGTTCAGTGGGTGGATTTTGAGTTAGTCTGGAAAGCACGGGCCAGTATTTTCAAACTAAAGCTTAGTATCTAAAATGAAACACTGAAATTCAGATGTTGAATATATAATTTGTAAAAATGAATAATGGAAGTTTTCGTCCCTTGAAAAGTGAGTCACAAACTCAGTTGCCTAATAACGGATTGAACTTCCAGTTTTGAAAATGATGGTGCACTTTCCCTCATGTCTGAGGTGGGTTGTCTGCTCAGAAGAAAGCTGCATATGCCCTTGTTCTAGGAAGTACTTTGGCATTCTTGGGTATGAACTACTAGAGAACTGTAACATGTAATTGTTCTGAATGAACATATATATTTTTTTTTAAACTAGGAGATAACATTTTAACCTACTCCAGAGCCAGGAAGATGCTTGCTCTGCTATTAACATGATTGTGATGAAAGATAAGAATAAAATAAGAAGGAAAAACAAGGGTTTGATGAACATTGTTATAAATACTCAGCAGTGTTACTGTTACAAGGAAGCTTCCTTTTTTGGGGGCGAAAAACAATTCTAGTCAGCACAATATCAGCAGAAGTGCCTTTCCTTCCCAATTTTGCATGAGAAGTAACTTCGCAGTTTACAAGGCTGTGGTCTTTTCAATAAACTGATACAAGTAGTGCTGACTACCAGGATTGCCCAGTAGTATGTGGTCAAGGGTGTATTAATAAGAATAAAGAAGAAAGCTTAGTGGTTTGGACCAAACTGTTCTGGCTCTATAGGCACTTCTGTGTCTCATGTGGGAACTTGAATTGAAATTCTCTGAAATCCTACTATAGCCAAGTCTGGAGTTAGATTAGAGTGAAAAAGACAAGAAATGAATCTCTCGCTTTGTAGAAAGACATTTCTGTTGACTCTTGAGATTCCTCATCAACATGATCTTTCTTGAGATGTCCTGTCAACAGCAGTGTCATTCTTGGGGTAAATTTTGCCAGTTTGAGAAAAATCCAGCAAAGGACAGCAGGAGTAGGGGAATGCCTAAACTCCAGTGCCTTTTGCAAGGTTAGTCTATGAGTCCCGTTGATTTTCCTCTTCTGGTGGTTTGTTGCCAAACTCTGCTCTGATTTGACAGCTTGTCAGTTGTGACAAGTTGCTGAGATGTCCATGGATGATAATATGGGTCATGGTGGTATAACCGCCAGCTAATAATATCAAAAAGAGTGAAAACTACTTAAAAATTATATACCTTCTGTTCCCTAAGAGAATAGCAGTAGGATAAGGAATCAGGGGTCACACCTGAGATACACCTTGTTCATTTGTTTGGTTTGTTGTTTAACTTCATTTTTAAGTATGATGATGATGGGCATTTACTCATTGTGAGTACTTACTCAGACTTGTAAGCTGTTTTGTGCAAAGGGCTTGAAAGGGGGAGCTCATACTAAAATGTGCCTCCCCTTTTGTTTAGGTGGGTGCAACCCACAAAAGAAAGCTAATAGTCTGGCTGCAAAATTGTAGTGCCTTATGCCTGAGCTTGGGCAGCATTAAAGATGTGTCCATAAAGAAATACCTTCTAAAAGGCCAGTTCCTGTTCCGTGAGCCTTCTTGGAGATGCCATTAGACTGAAAATGGCCTTGAGAGTCCTGCCCTGTGGCCTGTCTTAGAGATTCCTGTTCGCTGTCATCAGAAATGCAAGGAATCAGACGTAGAGCTGTAAAAGTTTACTTTAAATATCTTTAAGTCTTCACAGTTCTGGAGCTAATCAGACTGTTTCACCAAGAAAAGGATGACTACTTCTCATGCTGGAGAGAGCAGTTTTGCTCTGCACCTACACTATGTCATTTGCCTCTGAGTCCTAGAGTAAATATGAAATATAGGCTCTTAGGACCAGAAATTCAAGGGAAGGACTGAAATAGTGAATAGGAGAGAAAGTGGAGGTTAGAAAGCAGAACCGGAAGGATGGTAGATGATTTGCTAAAGTCACTGCTGTGAATTTAATCAGAACTAAGGTTAATCTTTGCACACACCCCAAATCATTGGGACAAGTGCCACATGTATTAAGAATGTTGAGATGGGCTGCCCAGTCAGTTACATCTCAGTATTTCAATGCTCTTTGAAAGGCAAAGGGCAAAGAAAGAATCTATGTATTAAGTAAATCTGAGAATACATTTTATGATACCTGTTACTTTCTTCAGACCTTCTAACTGCAGGGTTTTGCTTTTCAGTAAGCTCATGCAACCAGCCTAGCAAGCGCCAGCTCTTTTTGAAAGTTGCATATAAAAAGAGCTCTCTGAAACACATAAACTGTTTTGAAAGAGCTGACTGCTGATCAGTTTTCTTAAAATGTTGGTATTTAAAAGGGGCCTATCCAATTCATCTCAACACTACATGCATAGTTTGCACTACAGAGCCTAAGCCTAAGGGCAGTTGGACCAGATTTTCAGATAGTGTGAACCAGAGTGCCTCTCCTGACATGAATGTAGTAGTGCCAAACTGTGCATCTTAGGATCTAGACCTTTGTGTGAAAGCAGATCTCTTTAGTGAAAAGCCAAAACCGTGTTCTAATACAGCAACTGCCTTTGAACCTCAACTAACTTGTGTGGTTTTTTCCCCTTTGTTAGCTGTTTTGACCTCTTACGTGAACTTGAGTAAGGATTCTTGGGAGAGGGGGGGGAAAAAGACTTTAAAAAGAGGAAAGTAAACCAAAAACATCTATTTTGAAATGATATGAAACAGCTGACTTGGTATTGCCAAATCCCTGTTTTAGAGCTGATGAACAATTTGTCTGTCCCTAATTCTGTCTTTCTTCTTTCTTACAAAATATTCTTTTATTATTGCAGTATGTGAAATCACGTTAATTCCTATAAGCCTGTCCTTTGTCGAACTGCTCCACTCTGCCGTTCCTTCAAGAGCCGCTGTTTTAGATGCTGATACAGGAATCCTTTATTTGGTTGCCTCTTTGTTGTTCTTTCCCAGCTTCCAGTCAGGTTGTTTTCACTCTTTTCTGACCCTTTCAGTATTGCAAAGGGCCATAATCAGGTCCTAGTTGGCCGCTTAAGAGTTCCTCTAGTGTAAAGTGGTGGAATAATTACTACAACTTTGTGCTCCAAGCAAGCAGGAGGGTTTGTGTTGGAAATGTTTCAGAACTGACAACAGTTACATAGTGCTGTGTTAGCTTTTAGCTGATGTATGGTCTTGAAGGAAGTGTAGCTAGATGATATTTGTTAAAATAGTCCCTGTAGCCAACGAGACACAAGTCCTTTCCAGGCAGTGACAGAAACAGCTGAAGATCTTTAACAGTGCCAGCTAGCCCTGCTCCGAATGTTGTGATTATCCTCTTGCTAAAGGCTCTGCTCTGTCACTTGTGCTTCTCTTGACATTGTTCCCAATGACCAATTCCAGTCAAAATGAGCTGGGTTGGCAAAGACCAATATTTAAATTGCTTAAATTAGCTGGGCTTTTCAATGAAACTAGAGACTAGAGACGATCCACAAAGCAGCTCATCCAGTGGATCTGAGGAGGCAATAACCTCTGGCAGAAGGACAGTGATGAGTAACTGGAGTTGAGTTTGGGACTAGAGCCTCTGTAGTTGGCACTGCTACAACTGGAAGAGGGCGGGTATACACAGCCCAGGCTGCCCAGCTCCTGCTGGTGAGCTGGGGGCCAATGCTCACGGTTGGTTCCTTGCTTTTGCTACATGGGCTGAGTCTAAAAGGAGATAGTCATCTCTCTGCTCAGCAGGTTCAGCAGGCTGCATGAAATGTTCTTTCCCTCCCCTCAGAATTAAAGCACTTGGTAGCATGCCCTGAGCACGCAGCTGACAGCACCGAAACAGCATGGGACAGCTCTTAACCGCACTGCAGCTCAGGACAAAGTGGAGCTATGCATGCCCTGGGCCAAATGCTCCTTTCGTACTGTTCCTAGGATCTCAGCTCTTTGCATTACTAACAGAGAGAGAAAATTCATTTTTCCTAACTTCCAGTGTGTTCTCCTCCCACTGCTTCCATCCCACCCTCTTTCAAGGCGCTATAAAAGCCCCTCCTTCACCTGCCTGGAAAGGAAATATAAGTGTGCGAGTAGCTGGTCTCTGATAATAATAATAGAAAAATTTACAGTTTGAGCCTCTTCCTTAAAATGCTCCTGGATATATTACATCACTTGTTTTTGCATCTTGCAGGGAATTACTAAAACGACAGAAATAATTTGGGAGCTCTAATTTGCCACTCATTATTTGACACTGGCTTTTTTGATTTTTTTTTTTCTAGACAGGGCAGCAAACTCCAACCAGGCTTAACCACATTCATGTCTGCTTGCTACATCTCGTCGATCCAGCAGTTGTCACACAAACGTTAACGGGAGGTTTCCTGGAGCAGGCCTTAGCGCAGGCAGAGGAAAAGCTTCAGAGTTTGGTTCTCAGTCTCTTCTGTCTGTAACAACTTCCTGGGTTTCTCTTCAAAAATTCTGACCTCGTTTTCCACTTATTTAAACAAGAACAGAGTTGCTAAGCTTTGCAAACGTTTTGAATAAAGCTGGTTACCCTGATAGTTTTTCTGGCATGATTTTTATATAAACTAATGTGTTCTCACTTGTTTGGGCTAGAATGATCCCTGGGGACTGTTTTGCAGGTTGGGATTGGTGGAGGCGTGTTGTGCTTGCCCGGCTCTGCTTCCCTGCCCTGAAATGCCTCTCTCCTGTAGCCAGCCCAAACAAGAGCCCAGTTCTCGGGGGGAGCAGAGGCCAGGAACCCTGCAAATGCTGTAGGAATGCTCTGACAAGAGGAGAAACCTCTCCAGCCCTGGTCCCCCTGCAGCCACACAAGAGCACTTAGCATAAGTCCTTGATCTTGCATATTTTTAATTTAAAAAGTAAAATAAAGACAGAAACCAAACTGCATCAGGATTGGGCAGTCAGAGTTTTGGTTTGGTTTGTAATTGAAATTTCAAGCTGAAGACTCTCAACTTGAGAAAAGCTGATAAAAATGTTGTGCCCTGGCACAGATGTTTCTGGGGTAGTATGGAGAATCTTCTGTCCAAACAAAATTGAGAGGATCTCTCTAGCCTTTGTACTAAATGAGTTTGCAGGCTGAACCCTGAACTCCTCAAAATATTGCATGTGGCACATAACAGCTAGGCATACTTCCTAGCTCTCTGAATACAGCACCTTGCAAAGTGTGCTTAGGAGTGGGTGTGAATATTTTAACTCTTTCAGTCTCTCTTGAAAAGCAAATTAACCAGGCATCTTTTAAACAAGTTGTCTTGGTGTGGCTACTTCCCATAACTGCAAGCAGGAGTGAAAATCAGGATGGGAAAGGAAGTGATTACAGAGCTGGTATCCCTTAGCTGAACTAGCAGATGGATCATGCAGATCAGCTCCGAGAAGGGTAACCATGTGTCGAAGGTCACCGTTTCACCCTTGGCTGACTGAGGTCCTCAGGGGGATTTTGGTTTTGCCAAAGCATATTTAAAGTCTCTGCAAGTTGCACATCATTTCCCAGGTGCCTCTTGTTTTCTAAAGCGCAACTTGAAGCTCAGCTTTCCAAATTGCCTCTTTCATAATCAGTTTTGGCAGTCTGTGCTGAAGAAATATTCAGTGTTTTCATGGACTCTCAAAAACAGAAAGAACTTGCGTTCCTGAAAAGAGACCACAAATGAGGTTGGTGGAAGTATGGATGCACATCAGCAAGTATTCATAAATTCCTGCTGATCTCTGCTCAGATGATAACGCAGGTCTCTAAAATGTCAATAAAATGGGTAAGCATCACAATCTTAAAAGAGAATTGGCTGTCGTGCGATTTCAGCTTGTCCTCATGACGGTTGAAAGGAATCATGCTGTAGTTTCAGGAACTGTCTTGAAGTGCTGCATTTTTTTTTTCCACTTCTTCTTAGCTTTCTGGATAAACTGCTTCCTGCCACTCCAGAAGGGCCAGTGCCACCCCTTAATTTACAGTTAGGAATGCAGACATGAAGGGAGGCAAGGGGATGAAATATGGTGTCAAGTTTGTAACGACTCACATTTCACACACTAAGGAGACAAGCCCCTTTGGCCAGTTGCCATGGAGAGTTTTCTTGCAGAAGTAAATAACTCGGAACAGAAGAACTCAAATTCATACTGCCCCAGCTGCAGAATGTCATTAAGTCTCAAAGGATGCTATGTGCATTGTGTGAAAGGAATTTTGTAATTGTGCTCTAACTGCAGTTGCAAAACTCTGTTTGAGTTTAAACCTTTGTTTTGCGTCTTCAATTATTGGCTTGTTTCTTGAAAGCTGATTAAAGCACATATTGACTTATGATTTCTATTTTTAAACCATAGAAAGGTTTAGATTAGAAGTTTCAATAGCAGATGAGTGGTTGGTTTTGTTTTCCTTTTTTCTTCCTATGCCAACCACATCCTAATCTCCATTTGCTAATGCACCTTTTAAGGATGCTTGAAAACAGAATTAAATCTACCAAGGCACTCAAAATATCATACTAGATGCTTTTTTTTTTGAGTGTCATTCATTCACATGACTTTATGACCTCACTCTTTTTTATTTCTTTTCCCCTCAGATTCTCTGAGAAAAGAAAGCACAGTCACCTTCCTTCCACTAGTAGTCGGTCAGTTCTTTTTCCCAGTTCACATTCTTACCTGTGTGGCTCCATGAAGTTGCTCCTAATGTTTGTGGGTGAAGACTCATACTCTGAATTCGTACTATAAGAGGAGAAAATAGCACTTCTTCTGTATTAGTGGAATTTCTCATAATGCCAGTATTTCAGCTTAGCTTGGAGAAATGGCAATGTTTGGGGGTGGATATAAAATAAACTTATGGAAAAAGAAATTTGTTAAGAGAGAAAATACTCTAGTTCCCCATGGCTCTGTAGACCTCCCTCTTCTCAGGAGCACAGTAGGACCTTGTTGCCTCATACATGTTCTGCTGGAGAGCCCCGTGCTAGGCTGTAATGTGCTCCCATCTGCAGGTCCCACCAGCTAAAAGGACTTCCTGGTAACCACACTTCAGGTCTGAGGTCAGAGGGTGAAAGTCAGGTGGGATAATGCCAGATCCAGGGCATTGGATGCCGATGGGTCTGCCAGTCTTTCCTGCAGCTCGGAAAGGAGGCTGGAAATAAAAATACCACCAGGATGGAAGGAAGAGTGTGTGCATGTGCCTATGTCATCGTCCCTCACATCTCTAAGCTGTTGTTTCGTGGAATGTGCAATGAGGTGTGAGCCAGGAGATGGTCTGTCCTAATCCCAGCCCTTTCCCCTGACTATTTTTGTGTTCTTCGCAACTGGTATTAAGAAGGGCATGGAGTATTTTTAAGGCATACAGAGCCCTATCATGGATTTTAAGACTGTGATTTGCAGATAGTGTATGTGGAAAACGAAGTATATGTCACATCTTCAGGTAACCTGAAAAATGCACACTGGGATGAAAAGGAATTTGGAAGTGGCTGATGTTTTGTTGTTTGATCAAGCAGTTATCTCACTGTTGCATTCCATCTCCTCTTTTGTTTAAAATGCTTGAGGAGCTGTGCTTTTGGTAACTGAAGAACGATATAAAACTGTGCCTTTTTGGTACAGCACGGGTTGTGTGGAGTATTCTTGACTGGAGCCCCCAAGCTTCTCAAGGTTGCTGTGCCCAGGCTAGCAGAGCACAGCACTGCACCATGTGCAACCTCCTGACCTCCTGACTCTGTGCTTGGGTCTCTGCTTTCCCGAGAGTCCCTCCAATGTCATCTTTATTAAAGCTGACAAGCCAAAATATTTCTTCTGGATCTAATTGCTCTTACTATAATATTGGACAAGAAGGCACTTGTAAAAATGACCAATTTTAAGGAAACTATTGCCTAAACTCTGCATCAATATTATATTTGAGGCACTATTTTCTTGTTTTATTTTCTGCAGACTTTTATTCTTTTTTCTCTTTAGGGTTAAAATGCATGACTGTGTCTCACAGACTTCAGTAAGGTTAAAAGGCATGTTATTATTTGAACTTTGAAGTTGGTAATGTATATCCTGAGTTATTTTCTATACACAATTAAACGTTATAGTTGAGTGAGAAACCCTGTATTAATTTTCCTATTTTGTTAGGGAATATTTTTGTTTTTTGATGCCCAGTTTAAGTCCATTTGAAAACATTGAGTAACTTCCTTTCTGAGACTCAAAATTTTTCTTGAGGATTACATTTCAACAGGAAGATTAGGACCAGATGGTATAGGTGGGACAGTGTAGTTTGTAACTTGTGAAGGACACAACTGAAAGTAAGTGGGGTTACGCAGAGTGCATGCTCAGCAGCGTGCTCCAGAGGACAGGCTTGGGGACTCTAATCCGCTCTGCTCTGGAATATTTCTGTGGCTCTAATGCTGTGGAAGTCGCTTGACAGAAATCTCTCACGCTGTTTAGGTCTGTGTGGCTTCCACGTTCTTTACAGCAGTCCAATTTCTTTTTTCCTTTTTTTTTTCAGTGTAAATCCAAGATGGTACCAGTGTAAATTATGCCTTTACTTTTTACTCAGTTTTTCCTTAATCTTGGGCCACTTTGAGTTGCAAACTTTTTTTTTTTTTTTTTTCCCTCTGGGGATTTCTGTCAATTGAAATTCAAGGTTTTGAGGAAGCAAAGAAAACAAGGAATCAAATTATCTTAGAGTTATTTCTAAATGTGGTTCTGAAACACAGAGTAAGCTTTGGAAAAAGGAAGTTAATGATCTATTTCTATGAAATGAGGGGGACAGTGACTTTTGAGGAGACAGAATAGATCAAATCGCTTTGCTGAATAGACTGTTTCCCCTTTTGATGTTCGCTCATCCTGTTTCAAGAGATTTTTGCAGGTTTAAGGGCATTCTCCACGGGCCAGCCAAGGCCTTTTTTTTTAAAAAAAAAAAGGTGGTTAACTTTTCTCCTGATGTTTGTGTGTGATGTTGGAATTTTTAAAATGGGGGAAGACAGGACTGGACTGGAGGGTTTGCGTTGTGGCCCTCAAGAGCAGTGAGCAGCAAGCGGGTGGTTTACACAAACGCATGGGGAATTGGATGGGGAATTTGTGACCAAGATTTTAAGGTCCTCATTGAGCTTTCCTCTGGCATGGGACAAATTGTCCCTCCTCTTCATTCCTTGGTTTTCTTCTTGAATGGAGCAATGAGGAGTCCATCTCCTGGAGATGTATGAATGAAAGGTTTGTAGGGCGGATGTTTTAGAGGCATCTGTCTCTGTACTAGTTCTGGGTATTAGTGCTTAGGGGGAGCACACGCTGATTTTTACCTCCTAATTATTTCATTTGCTTCACTTTGATCTTTATTGCTTATGTTCCTTTGCCCACAAGCTGCTTGAACGCTGCTACAGTTTTAGCCATCAAAGGGCCAGTTTATCCACAAACATTAATTGATATATTTCCGTTATCTTAAACAGAGGCCCTGCAACAGCTGAGGCCGTGGCCAAAACCAAAACAAACAGGCCCAAATCCCTAGCCAGTATATTTAGAAAAGCCTCTGGGCTTGTATTTTGGGAAATGACGTGGAAAGTAGGGACGGAAAAAGAGGAGGTTAATTCGCAGGGCTAAGGACGCGTCTGGAGGCTGCGGAGAGCCGCGTCGGGAAGGCACGAAGCGTGCGCTGGCCTCCCTGCGGGAGCCCGGTGTCCGCACGGCCCCTAGGAGGGTCTCTGTGGGGTGCTGAGCTGCTGCCGGTGGGCAGGGAGTGCTCGGGAATGGCGGGCAGGGAGTACTCGGGAATGGCGGGCAGGGAGTGCTCGGGAATGCGGCTCCGGCTATGCTGGGGATGCAGGCGTGGGCCGGGCCCGCTCGCAGCGTGTGAGCGGGTGGCAGCACCGCCATGCCAGGGTGCCGCGTGGCCCAGCGCTGCTGCCCGGACCTGCCGTCCGCAGTGCCTGCGAGAAGTCGTTTAAGGGTGGGAATGAGCAGAGACACTTGTGCTTTACCAGAAATGTGCCCCGCGCGGTTAGGAGCCCCTGGGCAGCCTGTGGTGGGCTGACATCTCTGCGATCGTCCTTGTGCTGCCCGGGGTTTGCCCCGTGCACGGTAGAGCCCCAGGGGTCTCGGAGCTGATTTTGCCACCTTGGTCCTTCACTCCATGCCGACTCCGCTGCCAGGTGTGGGTAGGAAGCCTTGGAGCGGGCAGAATATCAGCGCTGTGAATAGAAAGAACACGTCGAATGCTGTTACTGTAGTGCTAGATTAGTTGACCAACAGTGGAGTTTTTCTTTTAGCTGAGGGAAGTCAGCTGCTAATTAAGGCATTCCTTTTTCTTATGTGTTCACATTGCCGAGGACATGCTTAGTTGAATGCAGTGACACAGATTTATTTTTTTTTTCCTCCAGCTTTTCTTTTTCGTGCCTGTAAAACCTTTAGTTGTCCATTTTGAGAAATGCAACGTGGTATTCAAATCTGCTAGATTACCGTTTTAAGTAAGGATTTTCAATGCGATGCCTCAACACGGATTTGACAACATCCAAAGGCTTTGGATTATGTATAAGACTTACCATAAATGGCTCCTACGCATTATTATGTTAGTTGGGAAAGAAAGTGCAGTGTTACTGGCTAGTAACACCTTCATCCCAGGAATAAAAGGAGTCTAGTGTTAACTGAAGAAGTACTGAGTGCATTTTATATAACAAGTTAATGTTTTAAACATTTCCCTTTTTGTCTGGAATATGAACTAGCAATGCATTTGTTGTCATGGCTGTTGCTAAGTTACATGCAAGGGTTTCTTTATGAAGTGACACCCTTGAACTCAACCAGTTTGAAAATCTTTATATATATATATGTATAATATATATATAAAATACATATTATTTCTTTTTTTCTTTTTTTTCTCTCTTTTCTTTCCACGGGCTAACTGAAAGAATGGAAAATTATGCTGTAATAATAAATCTAGAAATAGCAAATGATGTTAATGAAAGAAAAGAAATTGGACATTCGATTAGGACTGTTCTAATTGTTTGCAATTTTCTATGACTATCTTTATGCAGATGCATAGTGTAATAGGATGTAGGATGCATTTTTCCTCTTGGATGCTTTTATCTTTAGTGTGTGCTCAATCTCCAAAAACTATGCTGTTTCTTCCCCCTCTGTAGCGACATGCAGAGCCCTAAGAAGATCAACTTTTAGGGGCTGTTTCCATTCCTCCTGGCAGCAGAGGAGCGAGTATATTGCATGGGTGTTTTTGACCCTTTGCCCTTGGTGCTTGCCTCTGCTCTGCGAGGAAGGTTCAGCGAGCAGGAGCTGGGCAGCAGTGCCTGCCCGCGGAATTTCACTGCCCTCTCCTGCAGCGCGTGTGCGGGACGGAGCAGAGCAGGGAGAAGGGGAAGATGCTCTGCAGATTATTACAACTTATTACCTGTTTTATCTGTTAAATTTACCCCGGTGCCGGTAGAAGTGTTTCCACGGAGAGCCTGGGCTTTTCTGAGCGCTTTTATTGCTTTCTCCAAAACGTAAAAAAGCCCAAACTAGTGTTTCCCTCTCCTTGCTGTTGTAACAACAAGCCTGGGGTTGCATGTTGCCTGTCAAAATAGGGCAAGTTTTAGTTGGGGTGGTTTAAAGATCTTGCTTTTGAAAATATCTCTGAAGGTAGAGAGCCAAATTCCAGCCTCGGCTGCACCCACGCCACCTCACTCAACTCCAGTGCCAGGCTACGTTTGGCTGCGAGGGCGGAAAGTCCCCACGAGGCCCTTCCACATTGCTGGGGACAGAGGGGAGGAGAGCGGGACAGAGGTGAGGATGCTGTGAGCCCAGGATGTCCTTTCCCCGAGCCACCCACGTCCCCGGCGGAGCCACAGTCTTTTTCCACGTTGCCTTCCAAAAAGCACAGTGGTAAATAGGGCGATATTCTGGAGTGCGCACATACGTGCTAAAAATATTGGGAGTGTGTGAGAGGTGGCCAGGGGATCCGGACAATGCTGCTCACACGCTTGGGGAAGGAGCCGGCGGGGAGCGCAAGCAGGGCACTTGGCTCTTCCAGCAAGGCTGGGTTTGCGTTTCCGGGCATCTCTGAAATTCCTCTGGGCAAAGAGGCTTTTAATTGCGACCTGCTTGGGAGGAAATTTGATGAAGCTCCCGGTTGGGTTATATTCTAGGTTCAAACAGGAGATGTGGATTGAATACTTGGGATGAAATTATGAAAATTTGGGGCTGCAGGGCCAGATTTTGTAGTGAAACTCTGTTTCAGCATTCTAAGGCAGACACAACAGTGTTGCTGAAATAATACCAGCAGTAATCCCTTCAAACATTCCCGAGTGCACTGGCTTGCATGTGTTTTAAAATTCTTTCTCCATTTTGTTACAAAAACGTGCATATTTTTCTCCCCTTCACCATATGAAAATCTTCTAAGAATTTTTTATGAGCTTTTGTAGACTTTAGAATAAGCTTTCCTTCCCCTCCCCTTCCTTACTTTCTAATCCAATTTAGTCAGATAGTTACTTCAAATCCCTCGGAGGCCTGTAGTTTGTTCATTCTCCCACAGTGCTGAGATTTCCCTCCAGCCCAGCTGGCAGGAGTTTTTAGAAATAACAATATCTCAGGGGGAAGGAGCTGAAGATTGAATGGGGTCTTTTGTCCAGGTCTCTATGAAGCCAGATTAATTATGCATTGCAGAACACAGTTTAGAGCTCTGAATTAGGTCCTCATTGCAATGAAAGCACAGGCTTGAAAACTGAAAGAATTCTCATTTCCATCAGAGGGACAGACATATAATGACTGAAAGCAGGAAGAATTTTTGAAAATTGCAATTAAACAGTATTTTGTATTTACCACTCAGTAGCAGTTGTCTTAAGCATTTACAAAAGTGATTCTTTGACATTTTTTCACATGATCGCTCCATAGGTGGCTGGACTTTGAGGATTTTCAAGTCTTTTCTGTGTTACTAGGCTACTCCTGAAAGTACTTGTGCTTTGATGAATGAGACCTTTTTTGGGAGGCCAGTACTTACCTGAATAGAGGTCTTGAAAACCTCAGCAGTACAATTAGCAATCGGTCTGATGATACCAATGGTACAGGAAAAAAAGCAAACTTTTTTTTTTCTCCTTCTCTCTCTCTCTTTATTTATTTATTTATTTTTTTCCCTGAAGCTGCCTGACCCAGTGCGATGTGCAATAACAACATTTTTCTTGGTTTTCTAATGCACTTTAATTCCAGTTTGAGGCAAGTAGAACTCTTTCATGGATAATAAGTCCATAATGTTATACAGCTGCCAAATAAAAAGTTGTCCACAGGCATTTATGTTCATTCATATAGGCATTTTCTGTCAGGGTGGGGGTTGTATTTTGGGCTGACGGCTGGGGCCACAAGAGGGATAAGGCAAAGGCTAGCTATGAAACCTCTTACATTAGCAATTCTTAGTGGTCTCAAATATGAGTTAACTGGGATAGACGTAGTGTGAGCAAAATAAACTGTTTATTTTCCTTTTTTCCCATCCTCTTCAAATCCTCTGTGTGGAATAACACTGTATAAGGTATCTATAGCACACTGAATTCTGCAGTTTAATTAATTATAAATTATAAACCGGAAACATTAAAGGAAATAGCTAAATCATATTTGGAAGGAGAGTAGTGTTTTGAGGTTGATTTCATGTTATTTGCAACAGAGTAAATCAAGTACTGAATTCCCTGGAAAATCTACAAGACAAGCACTTCACGTAGAAGTTATTTCATATGAATGTTAGGCAGGAGAGGCATTTTCTGTGGAGCAAACTAAGTTGCAGCACTCTGTAGTGGTCAGTGTCGCGTCATGAGCACTGTCAGCAGCAAGCTGTCCAGCTGTCTAGTACTGGGGGAAGTGAAGTTCCCAGTCATTGACCTAGCAACCTGGGCACAACTGCCACGACTCTTGTTATGTGTGCACACACGCTGTGTGGGCACAAATTATCAGGTTTTGTGCCTTCCAGTTATGCCAGGGTCTGAGCAGTCTTTGAGGTTGCTGTGGAAAATATTAATGTCCTTTCTTGATGCCTGAGGTACAGAGCTCATCCTAGATCATTTCCGTTGTGGACATCCCGAGGTGCAAAGCGGTGGGATCAGCTGAGAAACACATTGCACAAGGGCAAATATTTTTCTCTGGGTGACTTTTAATTCATGACTGAGGAATAGGGAACCCTTCCAAGAGATTAAACAGGACAAACAGTATCTGCCCTTGGATTGGGGAAGTTTCTTCCTCTGAGTGGTCTCTTTGAGACTCCTCTCAAGACCTGCCCACTGTTGCAACTTGCAGGGAGTTAAATGCTTCTCCCAACTCAATATCATTGGCAACCTTACATAGTATACCTTTGAGTTCTGCATCCAAATAGTTATTTTATCCAATCTGAAGGCCAACTGAGATAATCATGCTTCTGAGGCTGTGGTAAGTCCAAAGTGAACTCTCAATAAGCAGGATAAAGCATACACTTACTTCCCTCCCCCTCCCATTTCCATAAGCCTTGCTTCTTTCACTTGTGTATTCTCTTTATGACACCAGTTGCTTTATGAGAAGCATCTTTTTGTGTTGTTTTTCAACCATAGCAATAGGAAAAGGCTGGCAGTTAATAATGGATGTTGAAAGAGCCAATGGAAACAGGGTATAGCATGTTTCTTATGTTACCTAAATAGTGGTGTAA